>JAADYG010000133.1:0-54436 GCA_023338115.1 Phytopythium boreale
CAAGTGCGGAAAAAAATGCTGCCATCGTCTCAAATACGATTTGAGGAGTATTTGGGCCGATTTTGAGCGTTGTAGAGTTCCTATTGGCTGATTTTCGGGCCAAAATTGCGACCTCATTTACTTTTGGCCAGGACTGTAGCTCTTGGGTCACACCGAAAAGTTGACCATGTCGGATGGAAGCAGGAGCGAGGTTGACGGCGCCGAGGCGGCGGCGGCTGCCGCGCCGGCGCTGGCCGCGGTCTGGCGCTACTGCCTGCACATCGCGTACTTCGGGACGGGATTCGTGGGCTGGCAGCGGCAGACCGAGACGAGCAAGGCCGGCCACGGCAGCATCCAGGAGCTGGTCGAGGACGCCGTGACCGCCGAACTCGCGGCGCCGCGGCGCGTCAACTTGACGAGCGTCAGCCGCACCGACGCCGGCACGCACGCGCTCTATGTGAGTGCAGCATAGTAAGGTCGTTGGTTCTGGCGTTGTGGAGTTTATAGGCTCACAACGGACGATGACGACAGCAATACGGGACGATCCGACTCGAGGCGGAGCTGCCGATGGCGCTCGGCGAGTTCAAAGACGCCGTCAACGCCAGGTAACAGCACCAATGCGTTCTCGTCACCTTCTTCTTGTGCCATAACGTCGGTGTTCCTTGTGCGGATGCTTTACGTGTTGCCAGGCTGCCGGAGTCGGTTGTGGTCCATGAGGTTACGCTGCTGGACGCGGCCATCGCGCGGTCGCGCATCCGGTCGCGGTACAAGAAGTACGTGTACTACATCCAGCAGGGGTGGCGTCCCGACCTGAAGCTCGGCAAGTTCTCGTGGTTCATCGGCAAGAAGGTCGACCCGCAGCGGCTTCGCGACGCGCTCCAGTGAGTTCCTTTGCCGTGAACGTGCCTGCCACTTGATGCGTACCAAGCTGACCCGGTGTGGCGACACAGGTTCTTGGTGGGCACGCATGACTTCAAGCCGTTCTCTCAGGGGCTCGGGAAGGCGGCGTATGCCGACAAGTCCACCGTGCGGACGCTCCTGTCGGCTGATGTTGTCGTTCGGAGGTGAGCCGAGCTATTTCCTTGCAGGGTGCTGTTGCAACCACGTCACCAGCACCGAACCGGAGCGCTCATGTCTGTGATTCCAACAGGAACGTGGTGTTCTCGCTAGACCCAAGCAAGTGCGGGGACGGCGAAGTGGTCGACCCAGCCGATGTCGACGACCGGTACGCGTCCAGCGAGGAAGTCGTCGCCGTTCCGTCCAATGACCACAAGAAGCGTAAGGTGGAGCGGCAGCACTCATCCCAATACCCGGTATATTTCATTTGCGTGGAGTTCATCGCCAACGGGTTCCTGCGCCACATGGTGCGCCGCATCATCGGGACGCTACGGCCTATCGGCGAAGGAACGTACCCCACGACCAGGATCCAGGAGGTGCTGGAGGGGAAGGCCGAGCCGGGGCCGTCAGCCCCGACCAAAGGCTTGTGGCTTCACCGCACGTGGCTGACGCAGGCCGACTGGGACGCTGACCATCGCGTCGGCACCGGCGGCGGCGCATAGATACTGCCGCTACCTCTACAGCTCTTCGTGGCCCGATGTTGGCGTCGTCGTGCGCGTGACGTCCGCCTCCAGAGCCTTCACTCGCTCCAGGATTCGCGTGATGTGGCTAAACACGATCTGCCCGATGATTTCCGGCGAGTACTTCTCCACCATGTCTTTGCGAGCCTGCTTGCCCTTGGCAATCGCTTCCTGTACAAGTCAAACGACCGACAAAATCAGTCAGTCGACGAGGTGAAAGCTCAGTTTCGCGTGTAAAACAGGCGCAATGTACCTCGGGGTGGCTCCTAACTCGGCGCAGCAACTCTTGCAAGTGCTCCACCGACGGGTCTGCCCACATGTGTCCTCGGAACGCGCCCTCTTGAATCTGTGTCACAACGTACAGCCAGGGATATGTCTGTGAACAACTCGGTTCACGTCATTTGCCTGCAGTTCGTACAGCCTCCCACCTCCACGAGCCCATTGATCTTCAACGGGTACGAGTTCTCGCTCGTCATGTACTCGGTCGTGCCACTCCAGAACGTAGCGATCACCGGCAGCGCCATGGCCATGGCCTCGACGTGCGGTCGGCCCCAGCCTTCGCCTCGAGATGGGAGCACGAATGCGTCGGCTGCCTTGTAAAGCGACGGCATCGCCGCTTGAGGGGCGTGCGGCGGCAGCACATGCAGTCGTGGTAGTTCGCTCAGCGGTTTTCCCACGGCCTCCAGAGCAAAGTCCTCAATGATGTCCAGGAAGTCGCGCGCAGACTCGGACGCGACGTGGTAGGCGTTGGTCAGCAGCACGAGCACGACATCGTCGTCGTGAGCAAACGCCTGGAAGTATCCCTTCAGCAGCACGCGCCACGCCTTCCGCTCCTCCCACTTGAACACAGAGAGGAAGACGGCGGTCTTCTCCGTCAAGCCACACTTGCACTCGCTCTCGAGGTCGTAGGGCGTGTCGACGCGGTCGGGGTCAAAGAAGTGCACGTCGACGGCTTCCGGCACGACCTTGAGGCTCTCCTCGCGCACGCCGCCCATCGCAAACACGTTCTCCTGGAACCTTGTGGGACAAGCAAACCACACAAAACATGTTAATGAGAGCAGTGAAGCAGCCGTATCCGGACGTCGAGGGTATTATGAGCACGCACTTGGTGGGCACCCAAATCTCGTCCATCTTATTCATGCGGTCGGCCCAGCCCGACGGGACGCGATCCGTCTCGAACATCGTCCGGCCGACTTTGTAGACCGCGCCCCGCGGTGGGCAGCGAGACGTGTGGTAGCGCGGCGGGTCCCACGCGCCAGGCTCCGAGTGGCAAATGGCCAGCGCGATCTTCTTGTCCTTGAGGCGCCAATAAAAGTCGCGCTCCTCGATCCAGTGCTGGACACCATCACACAGCCGATACATGAGGTTGACGCAAGGGTAAAGAACGCCTGGCTTAACTATCAATCGCGTGCATCCAGGCGGCGTTACCTCCTCCAGCACCTCGCGCATTTCCTCGGGCATGTCGCGGATGAAGCCCGGGTTGAGCGAGTCGCCGTGCTGCGTCACCAGCAGCGTGAAGGGCTTGTCTCCGTCGTCCTCCTCGGAACTTGCATCATGGTAAGAAGAGGAGGAGAAGGCCCCAAAGTCGCTTTCATCACTAGGAGAGCTGACGCCACGTTCTTCTTCTCCTCCCGACGGAGGCGACGCGGCCTGACGCAAGGCGCTCGAGATGGCGGTCACGTACGAGTGCGCCTCGCTGCAGTAGCCGCCGCCGCTCAGAAACGGCGCGTACCAGAGAACCGCGGGCGGCGGAGTCCGCGCAGCAGCGTCTGCTACCGCTCTGGCGCTTTGCACGGCCGCCATTAACGCGCAAACACCCGCCAGAGACCGCCGCATCGCGGACAACATGCGCATTGGAACCCTTCAACGACGTGAAGGTTCTGAGCCGCTCACACACGGGGTGCATTGGGTTACGCTCAGGGTAACCTGTGTAACCCATTATACCGTATGAGCCGTCTCAATTGATATTGAAGCGGAAGGATGCAGTGGGATTGCCAAGTGACCTCCATCACGACGAGCTCATTGAATATGGCGTGTTGTTTATAGCGTGTGTGTCGTCCTGCTAGTCAAACATTGCATGCTCGCGTGGGGTGTCTGCCCGTTTGGCGGGTCGTAGGTCACATCTCCCTCCCGGGACGATCTAGGACGCGTACTGCTTGGTCCAGTCCTCCGCCGTCTTGTTGAACTCGTCGCGGCTCTCGCGGAGCTGCTTGGCGATCTCGGGCTCGAGCGGGTTGTCCGCGTCCGGCTGCTCCAGTATCTGCTTGATCGCCGTCAGGCAGTGCAGCACGTTGAGCGTCGGGCCCCAGTTCTGCGCCGTCGTACACAAGCGTTAGTCTTGCCGGTCGCGTTTCGCGATTAACACCGTGGGTTCATCCACTAGCGCAGCACAGCATAGCACGCACCTCGTTGATAATGTCGGCGCAGATCTCGCCCGACTGCGACTTGACGTTCGGGTGGTAGACGCGCGTCAGGAAGCGGACCTGGTGGCGATTGGCGTCAGCATTAGTCGGGAGTTAGAGTCACGGAACAGCGGCCGTCTTCAGTGATCGCGGGGCGATCGATTAGAGGCCAAACATACCTTGGGGGCCTTGAACGGGTACTCTGTAGGGAACTGCAGGTCGATGCTGAACACGCCGCCCGCGTACGGCGAGCCCTCCTACAGCATGGTGAGCGCCGGTGTTAGACGGTTCAAGCCCCACCGCAAACACCACAGCTACCGAAAACTTACGGGCCCCGCGACCATCGCGTTCCAGTGCATCAGGTCGTCGTCCACGCACCCGACGGTGCACCAGTCGGGCGAGTTCTTCTCGAACTCGTTCAGCTCCTGCGCTCGCACCACCACATCCATAATTAAGGATCGATCCGCCTTCCGCTCCGCTCGCCGCCCTCCCCTTCCACACACACGCACGTACCTTGGTCAGGCGTCGCGCCATTCTCGTCCTGTGCCTCTTTACGTGGGTGTTCTTCTCCTTCGCGCTCCGCGTCGCAATCGAAACTGATCCAGCGACCAAAAGCGGCGGTGACACATCCCACCCAAAGCTTTTCCCGACCCCCCGGCGGCTCCCAAAAATAATATGTTGAGGGTTCCTATTTTTTGCAGCCATCATTGAACCGTAAATAACACCATATTGACCGTAAATAACGTTCAAAATATGTTGCGCGAAGGTAACTTGAAGCCGCAAAAGGCGCGCCGGGTTCAACTGGAAAGCGCAAGGCAACTCGGTAAATGCTGAATGGGCACACGTGACGCCGGGCATTTGGCGGCGATCACTGGCGCGGATCGAGGGCTTACCACCCGATTCCTCGCTCTCTAAGGCGCGCAGAGATGCAGGACGCGAGGGCTGCGCCGCGCTCGTACGCGCTCCGCGCGCGTGAAGGCCCCACGAAGCCCAAGCGACGCGGTGAAGCAGCAGCCTCCGCCGCTCCTGCAGGCTCCTCTTCCTCTTCAAGCAAGACGCTGGTCGGCGCGTTCAAGCAGCACGGCATGAAGCTTTGCGACGGGTCGCGGCTGAACGCAGTGGGAAAGGGCGTCCACGCGATCGGCAGCGTGCCGCCGACGCTCGCGGCCAACGTGTCGGCGCTGTACTTGAGCCAGAACAACCTGCGCGGCCTCGCGGGGATCGAACAGTTCCAGTGCGTGCGCCTGCTGTCGGTTGGCGGCAGCCTCATCGCGCGGTTTGAAGAGCTGGACCGGCTCGCGCCGCTTCGGCACCTGCGGAACCTCAATCTTGTCGGGAATCCGCTGTGCGACCAGCCGAACTATCGTTTCCGCGTGATTGACCAGCTCAGTAACCTCCAGGTGCTCGACGCCGCTGACGTAACCAAGAAGGAGCGAGAGGTTGCGCCTGTGGTGGTGACTCAGGACCGGGCGATGCGTGCAACGCTCGTCAGGAACCACTTTGAGATCCACAAGCTCCAGCGGACGGCGCAGCTGATCCAGTTGCACAGGGACTTTTACGGGTTCGTCTTTACCGGAGCTCAGCATGGTCGGTTTGACCGGGTTCCAGGTCCGCATGACGTGGTGTTTGCCATTGAGCAGTTCGTACGGCTCTGGGACATTGAGGAAGCGTTCCCGACGCAGGCACGCGCTGCGTTGGAGCAGCAAATGCTGGCGATTGTCACGAGGATCTACCGGAAACTCTCCGAGCATCCGAAGAACAAGGCGAAGGAGTACTTGGCGGGGCTGGCGGGTGCTCGGTCGCCTTCAGTTTCACAACAAATCGATGGAGTGCCAGCTGAGATGCACCGCCAGTGCACAGCATGGAACGAAGCGTACGGGAGCGTCATTTCGCTGCAGCAACAGACCATCATCAACCTTCAGGGGGTCTGCGAGCGCAACAACCGAGACGTGGTCGAGTTTATGAAGGACTTCCTGCTCTCCGACGCTGAAAAGAGATCAACGATCGCGCGATCCATCAGCCGAATGAGCACTCGGGCGCTGAAAAGTGAGACATCGGCAACGAGTCCGACCGGTCCCAACGACCGAGTAGATGGAAAAGAAGCACCGGCATCAGCGCAGCTGCGACTCCCTCCCCAACAAGAAGACCCGGATATGCTACAGCGAGAACCGGGAGCTGTTAAATGCGAAAGATCGTGCCCAAGAGCACGGGAAGGGCAATTGACAGAGCCCGAGCGCGATGTTCCGTCAACCGGTGCTGGGAAGAGCATACCTGCACCCAAGAGAGAGTTGTCGATCCGCAGTGGGGAATTCGCGAACCGAACTCTCGGAGAAGCAATCCGCCGCTTCACGCTCCGTGAGTCGACGCAGAAGTCAACAGCGGCCAACAGCTCAGCAGCGGCCGTACCAGCAAAGCACCAACCGACGACCCAAGTGTTCGCTGTTCAGCATCAGCAAGAACTGAACTCCATGTTTGCTTCTGGGTGTGTGGCAAGTCCACGAAAGCTCTCTCTCGACAAGTTGCAGTCTCGAGCGAAACAACTGGAACTACCTGGGTCCACGATGTTGTTCCCCGTCTACTCCACGCATCGACGGGAAAGCCACACAAGTACCTACGACGGAGAGTGCTCGTCAAGGTTCGACGATGAGTCGGACGCGATGAGTGTGGCCGCGACGAGCGACAACACGTCTTCATTCTGGGCACCAGGCGACGCGAGTAATGCTTCTGACCGCAGAAACAGCAAGTCATCCCCGCGTCCTGGCAGTCGACGGTATCCACCACAACCCGATCCGGATCGAATCCGCCAATCGTATCCAGCATCTAACCGAGCAGCACGAGACAGCGTGCCCCAGTTTGAGGATGAAGAGAAAGCGAGTGAATCAGCCGCTGCATCACCTCCTCATCCTCCACCACCGTCGCCTCCGACGTCAGAACCAATATCAAGCGCAAGATTACAAGAGCTCGAGCAGCGGGAAGAGAAGTACATCAAGGCGCTGATGGAGTCTGAGCAGCGAGAGCTGGAGCTGCGCAACGGAGTGTGCTCGCTTCAAAAGAAGCTGACATACTACCAGCGCACGTTTCGCCAGGACCTGGAAGAGCGCCAGAAGATTAAGCAGGAGGTCGAGACGCGCGTCATGACGGTCGCTGCGCCCAAGGTCCTTCGGCGGTACTTCGTGCGGTGGGTCCGCTTCTACAGCTGGGCTCTTCAGGTTCACCACATTCGACGGAAGCGCGCGTTCATTGTGCAGTACGACTTGTTTTGGCGGTGGCGGCGGGCCATTTGGGTGAAGCAACAGGTACGGGAGCTGGAGAGGAGGCGGCAGAAACGCGAGCTGTGGGTGGTGTTTGGCGAATGGGCGAACGCGGCGCGCTTGTCCGTGATTGCAACTCGATCTCGAGAGCAACAAACGCTGCGTCTTCTTCGCCACGTTCTTGCCAGGTGGAAGAATGCGGTGGCCGTGATTAAGTTCTTGCAACGAAAGCAAGAGCGATATCTGCAGGCATGCTTGAAACTACTGAGTCGAAGATGCTGGAAGGAGTGGAAGCGGGTAGTCCAGAAGAAACAAAAGGTGGCAGAGCTGCATCGCCAGCGATCGCGAGAGATGTCGCGCTCATTGCAACAAGTGACGCTGTGGAAGTGGAACGTCTACGTGCTCGCAGTCGCCCGCCCGACACTAGCCCGCGCTGACCTGTTACTCGAGCAACGAGTTGCGCGAGCTCGTACGCGCTACTTTCATGCGTGGGGGAGGATCTGTAAGGCTGCAAAGCTCCAGCGATCGTGTTTGACTCGCCGCGTGTGGCGCCGATGGGCGGCCGTCTACCTCGTGACTAAAAGAGCTCGTGAAGATGAGCAGAAACAGCATCGCGTGCTACTGAAGCGACACTTCCTAGCGTGGCGGAGTACGGCGGTTGATATTCTGACCTCTCGGCGTGCGCTCGCGCTTGCCAAGCGCTACGTCAATCAGCGGCGGCTTCGCAAGCTATGGCTGCACTGGAAGTTCTTCTCCACCACGAGGAGAAAGTACAGGCAAGGCTCGACAAAGGCGCTGAAGCACTACTTCATGAAGCTTCTTCGACACTCGTGGAGAAAGTGGAAGACGGAAACCAAACACAACCTACAGAGCATCAAGCGCACAAAGGTCCGCACTCTGCGGCAACACTTTGAAGCCTTTATCCTAGGAATCCGGCGAGCCAAGTGCGAGAGGTTTCAGTGGAGGATGGTGTATCATGCAGTCAAGCGGCGACGCCTCAAGCTAACCGCGAAATGTGTTTCTGCGTGGCGGCGCTACTTGACCAAGCGCAAGTGGGTGCAGCAATGCGGTCACCTACTGGGACATCAGAACAACCTGCTTGCGCTTGGACTGGCGTGGCGCCGTTGGCGGTCAGGACGTGCCCAGCACTTGATAGCAGGGGTGGGTGAGCTTCGTGAGTCCCGCGACAAACTCGTCGACGAGAAGAACGAGCTGGAGGCGGACTTAATGGTCGCAGACGACCAGATCTTGTCGATGCAGAGCGACAAGGAGTCTCTCACAAAGCAGTGCAATGAACAAGCCAGTCGATTGGCGGAACTCGAGCAGAACGCGAACGTCGTCAAGGAGAAGAACGCGCAGCAGCGGAGCGAGCAAATAAAGGCAATAGCCAAACTAGAGCAACGCTGTCGTGAATGGGAGCAGCGGTGTTTGCTTGAAGCGAGCAAGCAGGAAGGAGCGGCAACGCAGTACCAAACACTCGAGAAGGAGAACCGGGAACTACAAGATCGCGTTGCGGATCTGGAGCGCACGCTTGCTGCTGAGCAGAAAGCTGTAAGTGACGCACACATCGAACGCGAGAAGCTACACGAGGAAATGGACAAGATGAGGCAGAAGCTCGACTCGGAGATGTGCGTTGAAGCCGAGAAGCGCAAGGTGCTTGACCAAGACCTCAATGATCTTCGCTCCCAACTTGCTCAAGAGCAGAAAGAGCGGGAGGAAACAGCCAATCGCCTGCAGGAGTACGAGAGGCGCATTGCGACCACGTGTGAAGCCATCAGCCAGCACGAAGACGAGCATGAGCGCGACAAGATGCGCTTGCGCTATGAGTACACGCAGCTCGAGGCCAGGTAGCGGGAAGAGCACGCGCGCAACTCAGAGCTGCAGCGGCTCTTGATTGAGAAAAATGAGCTCATTCGGACCCTTCGAATCTCATCGAAGCGCGATACCGACGGTCAATGCGACAGCCACGGGGCTTATGATGTGGCAGAGCTCGCAGTGCAGCCAGAAGAAAACGATTCCGCACGGACACAGCAGCTACCTGACCGGCAACAACCACCGCCCGAACTCCCAATAAGACGCCCTACCTCGTCATCGAAGCCGATCAGCGTAGTCCGAAGCACGCCATCCGTCGACTTGCTGTTGAAGGAGATCAGCAATAGTCCTCTTTTGAGGCCGGACGAGGCGGGTACTCCAAACCAGCACAGTGTCCGTTTACGACGCGAGACATCAGGCGGTCGCACGTCGAGAGAAGGAGAAGGTTCAGGCGGCTTCAGGCCGAGTTCGCAGCCACCGCTCCATTCTCGAACCCAATTTGCAACCAGTGGCAAGCAGGCAACGCGAGCGGAAGAGCTTGTCGCACTGGAGCAGGAGCGCCTGATTGATGAGCGCACCAGCAAGATCCACGACGACATTCGGCTGCTCCAGGAGCGTATCACCAAGCGGCTAGAGCAGGGCGCTCTATCCGTATCCAAGCTGATGGCGTACCGACAATCTGTACGGCCGCTGGAAACCGCGAAGCTGTCGCTTGCTAGCTCATGCACCTCGCTCTCCGAAGATGACAGCAGCTCGACAGCTGAGAGCGCCTCGAGCTTCCAGCGCGCTAAGGCCCATCCAGCGCGGAAGAAGAGCAAGTCGGCCGCACTATCGTCGCATCGGTCGCTTGTGGGCGACGCCACGGCACCTCCAAGCGCCCAGCGGCGACGCTCCGGGCATGAGAACAAAAGCGACTCGGTGAATGCAGCGTCAGTGGCCAAAACCCACGCGGCATCTACGCGAAAGTCGACTTCAGCGAGCTCAATGCGACGTCCATCGCCCGCGACCTCGACATTGGTGGCATCCGCACGCAAGAAGAAAAACAGCAAGTAGTCGTCCACCACTGCGAGGTATTTTAATATCGGGCGACGCAACGCGTTGCTGTAACCCTCTCACGTTGGGCTATTTCCGGTCATGGGCATCGCACAACGCTGCGCACCGCCCAACAATCGAGGCCAATTCTTCAGGTCATAGCACGGAAAATCGATGCGCAGCGACCCTACTTTCTAGAGTAGTATGGATGATGGTTCGCCGCTTGCCGCGACTGAAGTGCAAGTCGCACCCGTGACGCTACATCCTGCGATCGAGGGCGGAGACAATGGTGGTCAACTGTCAAGCCCCGCTGCTGCCAATGATGTGAGCTCAAACAACTCGCCCACCAAGACACAGCATTCTCCACGGAAACCTGGCGTCAACCAGCTCAACATCGGTGCGTCAGGAATGGTCACTGCTCACTCCAAAAGAGCGCACGCAGCACACTGACGTCAATGAGGTTGTGACGCTTGTGCTGCTCATGGAACCAGATCCGACGGCGCCGCTCGCCGCGATCAGCGCCCGACTGTCAGCCTACGTTCCGCCAGCCGAGAGCGAGATCGCGCGAATCAAACGCTTAGCTTTTGCATCAGCTAGCGATAACGTGGTCACTGCTACGGTTGAGGAAAGCGAGCCGCAGTCCCAAACCCAGAGCCCGTCAATCAAAGCAGACAAGGAATCCGGCGACATTGGTGAGCCCTGTAGCGATGCTGACGGCACCAAACTCACGGAGAGCAGCAAAGTCGAAGCGAAGCGAAGCCCGCGGCGGTCCACTGCAACTTCCAACGCTGTTCCTGCAAGCAAAGGAGGAGTCCTGGCAGCAACGCAGTCGGGAGCGTCGTCTGTCCTTCACGACTCGGTTATCGCCGAAGAATGGGTGAACGTGCGCCTGGAAACATCGGGCTCGTACCTCTTACCGACCGGCGAGGTGGACATGTTGCTTCGAGCAGCAGATATCGCGGAGGGCAAGCGCAGTGACGACGCCATACAAGACGGCGAAGACGGCGACGGATTCGCGTTCCGACGCAATGGACCGCTTGCGCGCGCTGGCATCGACCGGTTCTCGCTTTACCGCCTGGGGATGCCCAAGGAGCTCGTGGATCGCCTCTTCCGCGCTCTCTACGTGTACACGAACGGGTTCCACAACATCATCAATGAGATCGCCGCGCACTGCCCGCCGCGCGTGGAGAAACACGTTTCTTCAAACGTGTGGCTCACGTTCCTGCTACTGCTCGAGCAGTGCGAGAACGGCAAGTACGAGATGGCCATGCTCAAGTTCAAGCACGCGACCGAGGAGCGGCGGAAGCGCACCGAGGACGAGCGCGAGAGCGAGCGCGCCGCGTTCGACGCGCAGAAGCGGACGCTCGAGCTGCAGCTGCATGCCGAGGCGACGCGCAGCAGCGAGAAGAGCGCAGTAATCGAGAAGCTCGCGACGGACTTGGCTCTAGCGAGCCAGACGGTGCGTTTTCACACACCAGTCTCTGACACCTCGCGAACTTCATGTGACGAGCTATCACTCATGTTTGTGCTCACATATCGTCGAGCAGCAGCGCTCACTGGCAGCAACGAACGAGCAAGTCCGCCTACTCAAGCTGGAGCTACTAGCACGCGAGCACGCGGAGAAGCAGCTCAACGAGCAGCTCGACGAGTCTCGCCGCGACTACGAGATCGCCAACTCGGAGCGGCTGAACGCTCTGTCCGAGAGGTTCACGCTGGAGGATGACGTGCGTAAGTTGCAGACAGAGGTCGAACGCCTGGATGCGGAGAAGGCCGCGAGCGCCAAGCGCATTCACGAGACGCTCTTCATGAACCAGGCTCTGCGCGCCAACAACGAGAGTCTGAAGCAAGGAGCCGTCGTGCTCAACCTTGACAAGGACAAGCTCGCGAGCGAAAAGCAGGCACTGATCGAGCAACTCGAGTGCGCTCGCAAAGAGATCGAGCAGCTGAAGAGAGAGAACGCGCGGCACGAACGAGCGCTGGCTGACAGCAAGCGACAGCATGACCACGTCGAGGCGCGACTGCAGACCATGAAAGAGCAGTTCGATCTGGAGGTGGAGCTGACGGCGCGGCAGACGCAGGAGGTCGCGCGGTTGGCGGCGATGCTGGACGAGGAGAAGGTCAAGGTGGGTGTGCTGGAGGCCAAGTGCAACCTGCTGACAGCCGAAAAGCAGAACACGGGCATGCGCGCGCAGGACAAGCTGCACATTGAGAGGTTGTTGAACCAGAAGCTCGATCTTGACAACACGGTGGAGGCCATGAAGGCCGAGCGCGCCAAGGACCAGGAGCAGATCTGGAACCTGCGCGCGTCGCTCGAGGCGCTCGACTCGGAGATGCAGCACTCGAAGCGCGTCTTCTCGGCCGGCCAGCAGGCATTCTTGCACTCGGAGCGCGCGTGCGAGCAGCTGCGCCACCAGCTCCAGGACGTCGAGAAGAACTACGAGAAGGCGACCAAGAAGTGCGTTGCGCTCATCTTTTGACTGCGGATTGCTGTCTTGTCGCTGGTGATACTTGCCTGACACTCACACTCTTTCGTGTGCGTATTACCAGTCTGGCGTCGCTGCGGGAGCGATTCAAGCTGTTCGAGGAGAGCTCCAAGGAGCAGATCACCAAGCTCGAGGTGGAGCTGAAGGTCACGAGCGCCCAGCTTCGCGAAGTGTCGTACGTGAACCGCGGCAACGCCGCGCAGCTTGCGGAGCAGCAGAAATCGCTCGAGACCGCGACGAAAGAGGCCAAAAGCCTTCGGACGAGGCTCGAGGTGAGCGAGAGCGAGCTCTCTGCAGCCAAGACGGAGAAGGAGGACCTACAGCGCGACAAGAAGCAGCGCGAGCTGCAGAGCTCGACCTCGAAAACGGCCTTCCTGAGCTTCATTGGGTCGGTGCAGCACATGCTCGCGCTGGTCAAGATCGACGAGTTCCCGCTAGACGAGGTGCTGCGCGAGCTGCTGCGGATGATTAAGGACACGTTCGGCGAGGAGCTCGGCATCGACCGCCTGCTGGACGACGAGGACGAGCCGGAGGAGTTTGAAGAGGAGCTTGACGAGGACGACGAGCGAGAGGAGCGCGAGCGGCGGCGAAGGAGACGGCGATGGGCTCTCACTCCCGAAGAGGGCGACGACGAGGATCTCGATGGCGTCGACCAAGAGGAAGACGCGGACGAGGCTTCGTCTGAACGGCGGCGCCGGACTCAAGTCACGCGCATGTCTCGGTTTCGTAAGAGCAAGCTGGACGGACTCGTCAAGAAGCTGCAGAAGGAGACCGCGCTCAAGGCGGAGCTCATTGCGAGTCTCCAGGGCGTCGTGTGTGACCAGACAGACCAGCTCCACACTCGCGAGACGGTGATTGCGCGGCTGGAGGCCCGGGTCGCACTGTTCGCGAATCATAAGGAGATGCTGAGCGCGGACGTTGACGCTACGTGGTTGGCGCTGAAGGACGCGCGTGAAGCCACCAAGCGTGCTGAGCAGGCGTGCGAAGAAGCGCGAATCGAGCTCGCGCTGGAAAGCAACCGCGCGTTCCGCATGCAGCTGGCGCTCGAGACCACGAGGCGAGAGTATGGTAAGCAGTGCCACGCGCACGAGGACCTGATGGGCAAGATGTGGCGCGCGTACGAGCACTACCTGTACATGCTGTCCCTGCGTCGCGACGAGGCGGTGCAGGCGACCGTTCGATCGTGCGAGGTGCAGACGCAGACGCTCGTGCCGCAGCGGAATCCAGCGATGGATCGCCCGCGCGTCGCGCCCATGATCATGCCGGCAATGGACCCGGCGAGCGGGAGCATCATCGACGAGATCAACAAGGCTGCGCGCGTCCTTCTACCTGGTGTTGCACGCGACATAGGCGTCTTGGACGTGATGGATCGCGCGAGCAGAGGACAAGTCGCTAGCACACGATACGGGAGGTACCAACAGCGGAATCAACGAGACCGATCACCACGAGCCGCCACTGGAAAAGGGAAGCGGATGAACCCGAGTGAGGTGTTGCCCAACGTTCAGCCGCCGCCGCAGATCATTCGGCACGTGAACGAGTTCGGGACCCGGCAGGACATCCTGGTCTCCCCCGTTTACCCTCCGTACTTCTCAGGCGAGTCTCGCGGGCTGGCTGCTGCCTCTTCGGCGCCGTCAAAGCTCCCACACAAGCCGACTGGGTCTCCTCGACGTACAAAAGGGCCGCGTCATCGCTCGGGTGAGAGTGCGCCTCGAACTGCGGGCGACTATAGTGATAGCTACGGCGAAGAGGAAGGTGATGACGATGGCCAGTACTACCACCGCGGACTCCTCCATGTCGGCATGGAGGTGCTGCGTAACGGGACGCGGAGCCCGCATCGGCGCCAACGCTATCATCGACGGGGTCCACGATACGATGGGGACGGCGACGACTACGGCGACGACCACGACGACACGGAGAACGACGACTGTTACGACGACGACAGCGAGCAACAGCCAATGCACGAGAATTCCCAGTTACGGAGCCCCGGAAAGCTTGAGGCTGCTGTACGCGCCCAGCGCGAGCGCGATGCGGCTGAGTCCAGATCTCCACGCCTGCGCCGTCGGTTTGTTGCTAGTGGCGACAAGCACGACGAGTTGCGGCCGTCGAGGAAGATCGACTCGTGGTCGGACGCGGGCTCCGACTTCGATAATGAAGTCGATGAGGAAATGCTCAAGGACGCGCAGCGCTCGCCGTTCGTGCCGGCGGTGCTGTACCCACTGCTCCCGCGCCCACACCAGCAGTCGGCGTCCTCCTTGTCTCCGAACGCGGCGCGCACAACGGACGACTCGGCTCGACTGTCGGATATCAAGGGCGCGTCGAGATGATTGGCTTGCTCCCAGCAATAGCATTTGCTTGTACGGCTCACGCCTTGCGGGTGCCCGCGCGCTTGGAGTTGGCGACGCGTGCATCATCGATGAGGAGCTCAGATCGGAATGGCTACGCTTTTGTCCGGATACTGTACCGGCGAATATACGGTTCATCCGGATACCCGAAGCAATGGATCTGCGTCGGATTCCAACCGTATCCGGAACCCATGTGGTCCGCCCTGGGTGCCAGGGGAAGGGGGAAAAATGGTCTTATATCAGTATAAAAGCAACATTTTGCATATGTTTGATCCACAATTCTACTTATATAAGCGCAAATTCAGGCCAGCTGACCTCGAGCCGCGACAGACGAGCCGGCTTCCCATTCGCCACGTTCCGAGCACCGCGCCCAGGCCCAGTAAACAACGCGACCGACAGCGCTCAAGAGAGCCCCCGCCTCCTGTAGGGTACACTAACCGTAGCGGTATCGCAATCGCCGCCTCTGTCGGGACGGGAATAAGATCGATCGCCGCCTCATCAGTACCGTCGCCGGAAAGGCCGCGCGCCCCTTTCCTCTTATTCGCGGAGTGCAAGCGTGGAGGTAAAGCATGTCGTCGTCCGGGTCGTCGGCGTCGGCGTCGGCGGCGGTGATGGCGGCGTGCTCGCTCACCAACTCGTCGGCGTCGTGCTACACGGCGTCGTGGTACCTCATCTGGGACCAGGTGCGCTACTGGCTGCTTATCCAGATGCCGATCGTGGCGCTCGCCGTCGGCTTCGAGTGGCTCGAGGTCGCCAGCTACCGGTACATCGAGCGCCTGCGCACGATCTGCGACTCGCCGCTCACCAACGTCGCGGTAGGCTGCGCTATGTATGATTCGTGAGCGGTGTCGGAAGTCGACTGGGTGAGAGACTGACTCACTGTGCGTGCTTTGTCCGCGTGGCAGAACTCGCTGCTGCAAATCATCACGAGCGTGTACATCTGCGTCGCCTGGAGTACGTCGACGCCTGCGCCAGGTTATGCTCTTGCTCGCAAGAGAAACGCGTACTCATGGCAGTTTGTTGGTGTGATCGATGCGGAGCGCAGTGGTCCGAGGCGGCGCGTTGGCGATCTTCCTGTCGTCCTGGTCCGTCGAGTCGGCCTTCCTCATCGCCACCGCCGTCGGGTATGGGATCCGATGGCTCGCCGCCAAGAACAAGTGAGTTGACACGTCCTTCAATGGACTCCTTTGGATGCCATTCAGGAGAGTGCGCCGATCTAACCTCACGACTCACTATCAACACTATCCGCCAGGGTCAAGTTCACGCTGGCACTGCACAGCCTCTTCGACTTGCTGTCGTTGGTGTCGCACTTTGTCATCTCCTTCCAGACCTGTGCCGTCGACAATCAGTACAAGCGCTCGTGGCTGGATCTAGGCTTCTTACGCTCGTACGTCGGCTACGTGGTCGTCGACAACCTGTTCCAGCAGTACAAGAACAAGACCTTCTTCTCGCAGGTGCTCATGGTCATTTTCAAGGCCATTTGCCTCGTGTTCTTCGCGGCAGCCGTGCTCTTTTCGCTCGAGCGGCTGGGTGAGCTACCGTACACGAATAGCTTCCTGCTCCACGTGTACAAGTGCAGCAACGAAGACGGCACCGATTACATCCTGATGAAGTCAAACGAGGGCACCGACAACTTCCCCGACTGCTCGGAGACGTGGAGCTTCTTCTCATCGATCTACTTCATGTTCGTCACCGTCTCGACCGTCGGCTACGGCGATTTTTCCCCCAAGACTGTACTCGGCCAGCTCATGGTCTGCGTGATCATCGTGTTCGGCATCTACACCTTCGCGAACGAATCGGCGGCGTTCATGAACTTGTTCGCGGAGCACCGGGGCACACAGCTCAAGTACAGCTGCTCGCGCAATGCTTCCCACGTCATCGTTACGGGGAACCCTTCAGCGGCCCAAGCCAAGGACTTCATTCGCGAGTTTTTCCATCCTGATCACGAAGACGCGTTCCACCCCGACTCCAAGACGGCAAATACCAGCGGATTAACAAGGACGGGAGCGGGTATTGATGCGTCCACTAGTGAAGAGTTATCTTCAAGTGAGCGCAGCGGAACAGGTCCGTATCTAGTGGGGTCGTCACTGGGCGCCCCAGAAATCAGCGTATCAGCGCTAGAAGAAGGCTCGTCGGCAAAAAAGTCTGGGCAAAGCGACAGCGGGGAGCACTTGGTCTCCGAGTGGATGCGTCGACGCGGAGCACAACGCGTCAAGGAGATGCACATCGTGATGCTGATGCAGTTCGACTCGGATGGCGATGCTCCGTCGTTCCAGGAGGAAGTGATGGACTTCGTGAACCAGAACCCACGGTATCAGAAGCGTGTGTTCCTCATCCACGGCTCGCCGCTCGACAGCAAGGACCTCCGAAATGCAAAGCTGGATCGGGCGATGGCTGTGTTCTTCCTACCCAACAAGTTCTCCAACGACGCGAACAAGGAAGACGCCGCGACAGTTTTGCGGGTGCTGTCAGTCACTCAGCAAAAGGAAGATCACACGCAGTTGTTCGCCATGCTCGTCAATTCCGAGAACCGGACGCTGCTGGAGGCCACGGGGATGAACAGCGAGAATCTGGTTTGCGCGGACGAACTGCGCCTCGGGCTCATGGGATTAAGCTGCCGCTGTCCCGGACTGTCCACGCTGGTATCCAACCTGGTCTCGAGTCGTAGCGGAGAGTTACCGGCCGCTCCTCCTGGCCAGGAACACTTGAACAAACCATGGATCAGCGAGTATATCTCTGGCGCGGCCAATGAGATCTACTCGTGCCAGCTCGCGCCTCACTTCCACGGCCTCAACTTCACTCAGGCGACGTTACGCATCCACAAGCAGTCCAATGGGCTCGTTCTCTTGATCGCGATCGAGGCCGAAGGAGAGATCCTCTTCAATCCGGGTCGTTGGCACCGCATCACACCACACTGCAAAGCCTACTTCATCGCGGAGTCAATCAGCGCACTTGACGGATTCGCTGGCGCGTCAGCTTCCCCACTTGGAGACGACTTCAAGACGTTTGCTGGTGCTGTATCGCTGCTTCGCGGCCGGGACAACCTGCTGCACCGTGCTCGTCGAGCGCAGCACACGGTCGAGCGCCGTATTCCGCAGGACGTCCGTGATTATATCGTGAGATGTGGGACGGGTATTGGGTCCTTCATGGCGCCCAGCGCGCCGTCGCCGGCTTTGCTCGCTCGCGGAGGTCATATTGTGGTCTGCAGCAACATTGCTTCGGAAGGTGGCGGACAAAGATCGGTGTCAAGACTGGTGAACTTCTTGCGCCCGCTGCGTGCTCCGCATGTGGAGAGGGTGGTCCCCGTGATTCTCGTGGACGCAGACAAGTTCGACAGCGTCTCTTGGCTTCGACTACGAGAGTTTGGAGAGGTTTACCACATTCAAGGGTCTCCACAGAAGCACCACGTGCTCGCTGCTGCTGGTGTGTACACGGCGTCGGCGATCGTGGTGCTTGCCCAAGGCAACGAGTCTGGGTATGACGACTCCAAGGCCATCTTCAACGCCATTTTGGTCAACTCGGCGCTGCAGCAGAACCGGATCTTCACCATCATTGAGCTGCGCGACTTGCACAACAACAAGTTTTTGGACCCCGTTTCGAGCTTTCGGTCGTTCCGTGGCGGCCTGACGGATGACAACCTCGACGGCCCGTACCGGCAGAACTACTTGTACGAGGACATGCCAACCCCGGCAAGTGGTAGGCGCCGAAGCTCCACGATGGGAAGAGACCATCGATCATCGTTCGCGGCAAGGAGACGGACGTGGATGCAAAGGAAGGTCGCGCTTGCGAGAGGCATGTGCAGCACCGCACGGAGTTTCTTCCTCGGCGGGCTGTACACTGCCGCGCAGCAAGTCAGCGCGTTTGGCGCGAACCCGTACGGAAGCAGCGATGACTCGTCGATGCTGACGAGCGACGAGAACTACACCTTCTTTCAGGAGCGGTTCATGTGCGGCGCGCTGTTCCCGTCCACCGTCGCGGACGACCTGCTCATCCAGAGCTACTTCAACCCGTCGCTCAACCGGTTTGTGCGCAAGATTCTGGACGGCAAGAGCTGCTTCATGCTGTACAATCTTCCGAAGGACTTGCGACGGCGCAATTTGACGTACGGCGAGATGTTCAAGCACATGACGTCCGGCATAGCGCACGCGCTGCCGATCGCGCTGCTGCGAGCGAAAGGAGGCGTCGTGGGCGCGCCCTACTCGTTCGTGTACACGTGTCCGGCGTCGAGCACGGTGGTGTACCCAGACGACAAGGTCTTCGTCATCATCGACGTGCAGGCGCTCCACCGCGTCGCCAACAAGCTCCAGCGCAGGTTCCGCAGCCGCAACGGCGTCTCCCAAGACCTCTCTTCGTTGTCCAAAGTCGTCGGCGCCGTCAAGCCGCCCAAGCTCATGTGATGTGCAGCGGAGGCGATCGCGCTAGCGTGGCATCATGCAGTATAGTAAACGAGGGAACTCTCAGTTGCAACGTGTCGCTCGCTTGTTACCCATGAGCAGAGTCGCAGTGCCCCCAGTTGAATACATAGATGGAGGAGATCCGGCATTCCTAAACTCGATCACTTGCCCTTGGGGCGCAGGTCCTCGATGGTGTCGCGGATCTGCGTCGCGCGGCTCCGCTTCTGCTTCTCGAAGCGCTCGGCCAGGTCCGGGACCACGAACAGGTCCTTGAAGCCCTGGGGCACGGCGTCCCACATGCCGCTGCCGTAGAGCCCCCACTTGCGCGTGAGGTCGTCGCCGAGCTCGGGCCGCGACATCTTGATGGACGTCTCCGCGAACTGCGCCGGGTGCTGGAAGCGCAGGTACGCCAGCAGCGAGACGCCCGCGAGCGTCATGCCCGTCACGCCCGACAGGAATAGCGCGGGCAGGTTCATGCGCGGCGCCATGGCGATCAATTCGGGCTTTCGACGGTTGCGGCTTGCTGGGCAGAGGTTGAAAGGTCCTTATTGTGGGTGGGACACATCGTACCTGCTCGATTGGTATAGTGTGGCGCACATAAGATTACGGCGCTAACTGGCGCCGGTGTCTCACGCCAGCCCTGCATAGAGCAGCGGCTTTTGGCAGGCGTAATGCGCAAGGTACGGAGTAATACACGAGGGTAGGGCTATCGCCGGAGTATGACCAATAAGAGACTAGAGTTTGTGCCTCTTTCACCAGAAAAGTCTCATGGATTGCCAAAATAGAAGCGTTGCAAACCTTGGACGCGCGCCAGCTGGGGGTGCTGAGTGACCCCGCGGGTTCAGAGCAGTTCTTATACGCGAATTTTCTCGGATATCACCCTTTATAAGAGCGTTCATTCCACCCTCGTGATGCCGCGACCATCACTCCGGTGCGCGTTCTCCGCCCTTGCTCGCCCTGTCCGAGCGAGAGTGTCGTGTCTGACGGCGAGCCGAGCGCTTTCCTGAACGCAAGCTGCCCCGCCGTTCTGCACTCTTCGCGATCGATCGGCCGCCTCTCGCTCGCCTGGTTGCGATCGCTTGGCCTCCCCTTCGTTTGACGGCGCACTGTGTACCGCCTTCCCCCCCCCCCTCTCGACGACTCGACCACACTCTCAACTTGCAACAGCCCGCCAGCCAGCGCTACTGGTACAGCATACAATTTTCAAGTGAAAGCGAGGCCCTCACCCGCTTTCTTATTTTTTTCTTTCTTTTTCCGACCGCATTCCGCCCTTTCCAGTTCTTAGTCGCTTTCTGAAGAGAAAGGCAACCACCAGGCTCGGACGGCGGGCGGGCGACGGCGAAGCGAAGAAGAACGCGCCGCCTTCAGAAGAGAAAGGACGGAGCGTTAAGACACCGGCGTGTGCTTGTGCGTCGCTGATTCATTCCCTGGCTCCCGCGCGGCGACTGTGCGCGCGTGTACGTATTTCCTCTCTCGCTCTCAGCCGGTCGAAAGGACAAGCAAGCACGCACGAAATATGGGCGCGGAACTGAGTCGACCGGTCGACAGCCTCTCGGCGAGCTCGAGCGGCGTCAAGATGAGCAGCGGGCTGCGGCGCGTCGGCAGCAGCAGCGCGCTGGACGCCCAGCGCAAGAAACCGCTGAGCGACATGCCCACATCCGCGTCCACCACGTCGCTGGCGACCATGGCGCAGGCGGCCACCCCCGCGAGCGGGTACACGAGCTTCTCGGAGATGAACTCGGCCAGCGACCCGTCGACGTCGGTCGCGTCCACGCCGCGCGACGCCCGCGGGTCGGTCAATAGCACCAGCAGCAGCGGCAGCAAGGGCAACAAGCTGTTCAGCTCGATCCGCCGCTCGCGCAACAGCCGCGGCGTCAACTTGGCGGACACGCAGAGCAGCACCTCGGGGCCCTCCTCGGCCGAGGACCACGCCGTCGAGTCGCTCGACCTTCCGATGGTTGAATGGGAGGGCTACGTCACTAAGCGCGGGCACCTCGTGCGCAACTGGAAGATGCGCTTCTTCACGCTCGAGGGGAACCTCGTCTCATGTAAGCTTGCGTTTCATCCATTTGGTCGGTGACTACCATCGGGGGTATCCATGTAACCCTGACACTGTGTGCGACTGCAGACTATGAGAGCAAGGTGGACGCGCGCAACCGAAGCCACCTGAAGGGCCGAGTGCATGTGGCGTCGGTCAAGATCGATAAGGTCGCCAAGAACGGCCACGGCTTCGACTTTTCATTCGAGACGACCGAAGGCAAGGTGTTCCACTGCTCGGCGCCCACGCAGTTCGACCAGCTCGCGTGGGTCTACTTTTTGGAGGTGCGAACTGGTTCAAATCTATAGTGTGTGTGTTGGGGGGGGGGGGGTCTTGAGCTGAGTACTGACTCGCTTGCGTTGCTTGTCCACAGGCCGGCGTGGACTGCGCCAACATGCGCAAGAACAGCAAGCCCGTCTACAACAACTATCGCCACGGCGCGCTGCCGGACATGCACACGGAGAAAGCGTACGACGTGTACCGACGCGCGCTAAGTGGCGAGCCCGGCGTGATCACGGAATTCCTGGCTTACTTCAACAAAGGTATTATCCGGGATGCTGGCGATATGGGTACAGATCAAGGCTGATATGTGATGTGCCTCCACACGAACGCCACAGACTTGGTTTTCACGTCGTCGTACCCGAAGAGCACGCCCTTCTGCGGCGACTACTTTGGTCGCGAGGGTTTCCTGCTGTTCCTCGGGTCTTTCCAGACTAACGTCGACATCGTGGAGATGACTGTGATTGACACGGTCATTGACGCTGACGGCAAGGCGATTACCGTCAAGGGAACGGAGACGCTCAAGAGCAAGCACAACGGTACGGTGATCGTGCAGCCCTGGACGCACCGCATTCGCTTCGGCCCGTACGGCCGCGTGCTGCGTCTCCGCGTCGACGTGGACCTGAAGAATGTGAACGGCAACTGGAAGAACTTTGTCGCCAAGAACCCGTACTCCGAGATGGCGGACGCCGCCGTGCGCTCGAACCGATCGCTCAGTATCTCGATGAAGGACTTCACGGTGTACAACGTGATCGGCAAGGGCGGCTTCGGCACGGTGGTGAACGCCGTGAAGAAGAGCGACGGCCAGATCTACGCGCTCAAGATCCTGGAGAAGGGCAAGATGACCAAGTACGACGTCGAGAGCTCGTTCACGGAGATGCGGGTCGCGCAGAACATTCACCACCCGTTCATCGCCGGCCTACGTATCGCCTTCCAGAGTCGGACGAAGCTGTTTTTGGGCATGAACTACTACGCCGGCGGCGACCTCTTCCACCACATGAGCAAGGGATCCAGCTGCAGAATACCCGCGGACCGCGCGCACTTCTACACGGCGGAGCTCGTGCTGGCGATCCACCATCTCCACCAGAATGACATTCTGTACAGGTATGTCATGTCACCTTCGCGTTGTTGTTTTTCCATATGTGGCTAACCAAAATCTTCATGCAAACAGAGATATCAAGCCGGAGAACGTCATGATTGACGGCGACGGACACATTGCGCTGGTGGACTTTGGCCTGGCAAAGCTGCACGTCTCGGAGTTCAAGGGCGCCAAGACAATGGCGGGCTCCCCGCAGTACACGGCACCCGAGCTCCTGCTGCCCAAGGCCAAGCGCTCGTACGGCAAGGCAGCCGACTGGTGGAGCCTCGGCATCCTGCTCTACGAGATGAGCGTTGGCAAGTCGCCGTTTTACGACAACAACATCGACAAGATGTACAAGAAGATCCAGAATGACCCGCTCACGTTCCCAGTCAAGCCCGAACTCTCGGAGGACCTCAAGGACGTGCTGAGAGGGGTAAGTGCACTGCATTGCCGCGTTGTGATAGGAAAGTGGACTGACCGTTGCCTGTCGCGTTTGAAACTGCAGTTCCTGCAAAAGGACCCGACCAAGCGACTAGGTAGTAACATCAGCGATATCGTGGCACACCCATACTTCAACGGCATCGACTGGGACTTGCTGCTCAAGAAGAAGATCACGCCGCCCTGGAAACCGAAGCTCGTGCGTTGTTGTCATGCTTGTGTGGGACGTCGTCAACCTGAACTAGTGACTGACATGTCGGCGGTGCTTTTGCTGAACGTGAACAGGACTCGCCTCTTGACGTCGAGTATGTGGACGCCGAGTTCACGGAGCTAGACGTGCACAGCGAGGTGCAGTCGCCAACGGAGAAGTCGGCGGCCAAGTCGAAGGGCTTCCTCTCGCTCGTGTCAAACCGCAACGGGCGCAAGCTCACGCCGCCTGTGCAGGACCCGACTTTCAAGGACTTCACGTACTTCTGCGAGGACCCCGACGCTCTTGTGGAAGTGACCAACCTGGTCTCGGAGCTGCGGCCGCCGCCGCCACCGCCGAGCGAGGACGACTCGGAGGACTTTGAGGAGGATGCCGCGTCGGCCCCGCTCCCAACCGAGTACAGCGGCACGCCGCTTGCGTCATATGTCGACAATGGACACCTGAACGTGACGCCCATGTCGCCCCAGAGCTTCCGCGAGGACCTGAAGAAGCTGGAAGCCACGATGGCCGAGCAATTTGAGCGCGTCGAGTTCACGATCTCGCGCGAGCGGCCGCCGCGGCTGCAACAGCAGCAGGCGAGCTCGAGCTCGGACGAGGTCGACGACAACACAGCGGAACGCGTGCACGTGGAGAAGTACATTATCTCCCCGTCGGCAGCCCCACGTACTCCAGCGGAGGTGGCGCCTGCGTTGTCCGACTTGACCGCGAGCCGAAGTCAGCACTCGCGAGCCAAGTCGTCGGAGAGTTCGTCGGCAGAGGACGGTCCCCTAACGGTGGACTGAGTGAGGAGGACGGCGGCGCGAGCGAGCCGCGTGAAAGTACAAGAAAAGGTAGGATGACAAGAACAAAAAATCAAGGGCGGAAGGAGTGGGTTTGTGAATGGAACAGGAGCCAAGAGCCATGGTCGACGCACGCGGCGAGTGCTTCTTAGAAGGCGGAAGTTTCTCAACACGGAAGATGTTTCGGAAACGAGAGGAGGGGGTAGTAAGTACTTCAGTAGTACGTCGTAGCTCTTGCAGCGCGTTGCACTGACCCCCGTCACCCGAAGAGACCCGCGTCGGCGCTCAAGTCGCTGTCGGTCGCGTTGGCCACGCCAAGCAGCAGCCGCCCGATGACGGCGAACCCGCCGGTCGAGTACAGCCGCATGAGCGTCCACGCGGCCGCCAGCAGCATGACCGTGCGCGTTGTCGACGACGAGGACGTAGTCGACGAGGAACAAGGCGACGACGCTGACCCGCGGGCGCCCAATTTGGACAGCAGCACTTGCCTCGCCGTCTCGAAGAACTGCTCGCGGTCGCCGATCTCGTGGTGGTCGATGCCCTCGGCACGCAGCAGGTCGGCGATCTCGGCGTTGGACATGGACTTCAGCACGGCGTCGACCGTCTCGCGGTCGCTCGTGCCGACTCGAGACGACAGAGAAGCAGGACTTGCGTCGGTCTGGGAGCTGCTCCGTCGACCTTTCCGCTCGTCCTCCTGCATGTCGTGCAGCATCTACTGCACACTCCGGTCGGTGAGGTCGATCCTGCCACCGCCAGTCGACGAGGTGAGCCCCAATGTCAGAGCGCAAGTGATGGTGGTGGTGGTGACACTCACCCGTTCTCTTTGGCGCCTCGTATCATCTCGGGCGTCGGGTGGAAGAAGTCGACGCGCTTGAGCCGCCGCGCCTGCGCCTGCTTGGCGTGCGCGAGCCGCTGGCGGATCTCGGCCGCGTGCTCCTTTTGCCCCTTGCGCTCAAACAAGTGCGCGAGCCGCTCGGCGTCCTCGATCTCGCGCGCCGCCTTGGCTTCCGGGTCTTCCTCGGCCGCGGCGTCCTCGTCAGTGGCCGCGTTGTAGACGCTGCCGCGCTCGAACATGCCGCTGAAC
This sequence comes from Phytopythium boreale, assembly GCA_023338115.1. NCBI lineage: Eukaryota > Oomycota > Peronosporomycetes > Pythiales > Pythiaceae > Phytopythium > Phytopythium boreale. The sequence goes on from JAADYG010000133.1 coordinate 25,180, forward strand.
GTCTGCTTGTCGAGCGACCGCTGGCGCACGAGCTGCTGCTTGAGGTCGCGCAGCAGCCTGCAGACGTCGCGGTTGCGCGGGTCCGCCTCGTACGCGCGCTGCAAGTCGCGAATGGCTCGGTCGAACTCGAGCGCGCCCGACGACGCCGGCGTGATGAGTGCCTGTGCTCGCCTGGGCTCCAACACATCAAACATCAGCGCCAGGGCCATCGACGTTTAGCGACCAAGCATGTGACTCACCGGTACAGCGCCTTGACGCAGGCCGGATCCAGCTCCAGCGCGTCATCACAGGCGCGGACGCACACGGCGAACTCTCGCAGCTTGAGCTTGGCCACTGCGATCATAGGTGCGTTGCCATGCCGACCATAGTGGATGTGTGTGTGAGTATCCCTTGCAGGTATGAGCAGCTCAACCTGATTCGAGCCAACGCACCTGCAATGTTGAGGTAACACGAGAGCTTGAGTGCGTCGAGCCGCCGCTGGTCGTCTTCTGGGTCATCGTGCGCTTCCTCCCGGTCGCGACACGAGTAGTCGAAGACGCGCAGGTCGACGTCCTCGATGCCCTTCTTCTTCCAGCCGGGGTCCGTGTTGACCACGTACTTGAACACCGCGAGCGCCTTCTCGTATTCCGCCGCGGCTTCTTCCAGCTCGTCCGCGGCGAACTTGGCGTTGCCGCTCGCCTTCATACCCTCGGCGGCGCGCAGGCGCTCGGGGAACGCAAGCTCGCGCGCCGACAGCACCGACTCCTGCATGAAGAGCGAGTGCTGGAAGTACTGCGGCCACGAGTCGAACACGGTGCGCAGCTGCGCCTGCTGCGCGCCCTTGAGCTTCACGGCCTTGCTCATGAGGTCCGCGAACGGGTTGTCGCCCGCGAGACCCATCATGGTGGCTGGCTTGGCTTCCAGTGTAAGAGACGGCGTGTGATGGAGGTTGCTACGGTGTCGGCCTGCGTGATGGATGGGCCTTGGCGGCAACGCTGGGCAGTCTCTGCCTGTCGGCGATGGGTCGCGGCGGCTTCTAGAAGCTAATTGGACGCCGGTAAGAAGGCTGCGGAGATTCTCTCGCCGCCGTCATGAGTAACAGCCGCGGCCGCGCCCGACTGGGCGAGCGCGAGACACTATTTTTGGTGCCAAGCCCTCGCAACGGTCGAGCGAGCTGCTTCTCCTCCGCGTACTGTAGTCGCTGTCTCGCGGTGCTTGCCCGCTTTGTCTTCCCCATGCCGCCCTCGGCCCCGTCGTCGCGGGTTTTCTGCCGACGCGGGACGAAACGGAGGCCCACGGTCGACACCACACGATGGATCGCTGGTCTCCGTGCCTCCGCCCAGGCTTGCTCTTCACATTACAGCGCGACACAGCTCGGCGCGCGACTATACCTTCCAGCCAAGTCGAATGCTCAATCCCCACGCGCCCTCGCCCGGGCGACCATACGCTCCCTTCACTCCTCGATGGCGCCTGCCGTGGTTGTACTTTGCGCTTATCCGATCACGTGTTAGTGGCTGCAAGTCCATAAGTGGCAGGTGTGTTACTTACGGCTGCTCCATCTTCAACCGCGATAGTCCGCCGCGGATCGGCTCCGCGCTCCCCTCCGCATGACGAGGTCACACGCCGGGCCCTTCTCTGGTCGTGCGACATCAAGCAGCTCTGAACCAGAGCGACCACCGTGGCCGCCGAGGCGCACGGACACCTTTCGCGAGCTAATAATCAGACGCCGAGCGACGACAGCGCGGTCTCCTGCCAACTTGAACAACCGAGAGACGGCGTCGGGCGACTCGGCGAGAGCTCCGAGCCTGCTCATTCCCCAACTCGCCAGCGAACAGCGAGATCTCCCTCCTCCACTCCCAGCCGACACTACAGTACCAACAGTCGACGTCTGTCATCCAAGCATGCTCAAGTCGTGGCTTACAGTCGCGGCCTTGGCGCTGCTGGGCAGCGGCGCGGACGCCCAAGCGCAAGGCGTCGACCAGCGCGTGGACCTCATGCTCGCAACCATGTCCCTGGACGCGATGCTGGGCCAGATGACGCAGCTCGACGTGAGCACCGTGCTGCTCAAGGACGGCTCGCTCAACGAGACGGCTGCGCGCGAGCATGCGCGGCTCGGCGTCGGCTCGTACCTCAACACGCCGAGCTTCGACTCGGCGGGCAACGCGAGCGTCACGCCGCCACTGTCGGCGACGCAGTGGCGCGCCATCCTCGACGAGCTGCAGCACGTCTTTGTCAACGAGAGCGGCGCCCTCCCGGTGCTGTACGGCCTCGACTCGGTCCACGGTGCCAACTACGTGCGCGACGCCGTGTCGTTTGGCCAGCAGCTGAACGCGGCGGCGTCGTTCAACGCGACGCTCGTGGGTGAAGTGGGCGCCATCACGGCGCGGGACACGCTGGCCGCGGGCATCCCGTGGGTGTTCGCGCCGATCCTCGACATCTCGCAGAACGCGCTCTGGGCGCGCACGTTCGAGACGTTCGGCGAGGACCCGCACCTGGTCTCCGTCATGGCGGACGCCGTCGTGCGCGGCCTGCAGCGCGAGAACACGACCGCCGCGTGCATGAAGCACCTGATCGGCTACTCCAAGACGCCCACGGGCCACGACCGCGACGGCGTCACCATCTCGGACTACGACCTGGTCAACTACTTCGCGCCGCCGTTCCTGGCGGCCATCCGCGCCGGGATCAAGACCGGCATGGAGACGTACGCGTCTGTCAACGGCGTGCCCGTGGTCGCCAACAACCGCGTGCTGGAGCAGCTCGTGCGGCACGACATGGGCTTCGACGGGCTCCTCGTGACCGACTGGGCCGAGATCAACAACCTGCACGACTGGCACCGCGTCGCGAAGTCCCGGCAGGACGCCGTGCGCATGACGCTGCAGCGCACCACGCTCGACCTCAGCATGGAGCCGTACGACGCGGCCGGGTTCATCGCGTCCGCCAAGGCCGCCGTCGCCGCCTCGCCCGACCTGCTGCCGCGCATCAGGCAGTCGGCGCGACGTATGCTCAAACTCAAGATGGAGCTCGGGCTGTTCGACACGCCCGTCCCAGGCGCGGCTCTCGTCCAGCAAGTCGGGCAGGACAGCGACCGCGAGGTGGCGCTCAACCTCGCGCGCGAGTCCATCGTCCTGGTCAAGAACGACAACGGCACCCTGCCGCTGTCCAAGAGCTCCACGAGCGTCCTGCTTACTGGCCACGCGGCGAACAGCGTCGGACTGCTCTGCGGCGGCTGGACGACGCGCTGGCAGGGCATCTCGACGCTCGCGGACGACGTCATCTTCCCCAAGGGCGTCTCGCTCAAGCGCGGTATCGCCAACGTTCTTGGACATGATAACGCGGTGGAGTTCGCCAACGCGCTCTCCGCCAACGGCTCGTACTCGCGCGAGGAGCTGGAGGCCGTCAAGGCGCGCGCACACAACGCCGAGTTCACCATCGTTGCGATCGGTGAGGACTCGTACGCGGAGAAGCCCGGCGACATTAACGACTTAGACCTGCCGACCGGACAAGTCGAGTACGTGCGCGAGCTCGCAAGCACGGGCACCAAGATCGTGCTCGTGCTCGTCCAGGGCCGCCCGCGGTTGCTCCAGGGCATCGCGGACCTCGCGCACGCCGTGGTGTACGCCATGCTACCGGGCGAGGTCGGCGGCCAGGCGATCGCCGAGATCCTGTTCGGCGACGTCAACCCAAGCGGGCGGCTCCCCATCACGTACCCCAAGGACGCGGCGAACGTCGCCATCCCGTACAACCACCGCGTGACGACCCGCTGCGCCAACGGACCGTGCGAGGTGCAGTGGCCGTTCGGCCACGGACTCAGCTACGCCTCGTTCCAGTACGACAGCGTGGCGCTCGAGTCGCGGCAGCTGAGCGCCGGCGGCACCCAGCGCGTGACTGTCAGCGTGCGCAACACGGGCAGCGTGGCCGGACAAGACACGGTGCTGCTATTCCTCATCCAGCCATTCCGCGAGCTGTCCGTGCCCGAGGTCAAGATGCTCAAGAAGTTCCAGAAGCTGACGCTGCAGCCCGGCGAGCAGGCGACCGTCGCGTTCGAGCTGAGCGCGGACGACTGGGGCGTCTACGACCCGCAGATTGGCAGCGGATTCCGCCGCGTCGTCGAGCAGGGAGACTATGTGGTCGCCATCGGCGCCGACACGGAGTGCGACGTGTACGCGTCCGAGGCGGTGGCCACTCCGCCGACCGTCGGCGACGACGCGGGCGTCGTGGCGGCACCCACGACGGCCTCTCCGCTCCGCAACCCGCAGCTCTGCGCGAAGTTCACCATCACGGACACCATGCGTGCGTAGGAATACGCCCACCTTCACTACGCGTAACCCCGAAGTTAGAGTTTGGTTGTCATTGCCAAAGCAACAACGAACAATGACACGTTCATTTCATTAGTTGACATTGATGAGGGCAAAGTGGCGATGTTTGGGTCAGCACGTCGCTGCCAGTAGGCACTTGCTGTCCCAGCGCTTCTTAAAGTATCCGTTCAGGCGCCGCCCCTGGTCCCGCAGCGCGCGCCACTCCACCTTGGCGCTCGCGTTGAGCGACGTGAACAGGTCGTGCTCCAGGTCGTGGTCCGTCTCCATGTTGTGCAGCGCCACGGCGCTCGACGCGGCGTCGTACTGCAGCCGCTCGCTGCCCCGCACGACCGACAGCTTGCGCGACGGGTTGTTGCTGTATACGACGCGCGGCTTTGCGGACCAGTACTTGCGCTTGAGCGACCGGCCGACGCCGTCCTGGACGAACCCTCCTTCCGGGACACCCACGATGTCGGCGAGCGTGTTGAGCAGGTCGTACTGCTCCGCCACCCCCGTGAACATCATGCCTGCGCTCTCGCCCAGCCGCCCCTCCGCGATCAGCACGGCCGCGACGCGCGTCGCCGAGATCTCGCGCGCTTCGGGGACGTCCAGTCCATACTCTGGGCCCTGTCCGTGGTCCCCGACGACGAGGATGATCGTGTCGTTCAGCACGCCCTCGGCCTCCATCCGGCCGAGGAACTTGCCGATCGCCATGTCGGTGAAGTAGCGCATCTCCAAGTAGTTCTTAACGTCGTCCGCGAACTCTAGCCTCTCATATAGCGCCGAGAAGTCGGGCTTGGCCATCTCGTCGTACCACTGCGGCCGGTCTCGGAACGGCGTGTGGCTCGAGATCGTGTAGTGGTTGATGAACACGGGGCGCTTCGGCTCGCCGCTCTCGACGCGCTCGCGCTGCGCCGCCGTCTCATTGAGCAGCAAGTTGCCGAGCACCTTGAGCGCGACGTCGTCGTGGACGCCCCAGTTGCGCATGGCGCGTGCCTTGCCGCCTTTGTCGACGAGCTTCCAGTCGTCCGGCGAGATCCCGAGCTCATGCTCGGCCAGCTCTCTGAACTCGTCGTTGCCCAGCACCTCGTCAAAGCCGTGGAGCCCGAAGAAGGTGTCCCAGCCGTCGTAGCCGAGGATACAGCCCGTCGTGAACTTGGTCGCGTACCCTTTGGCCGTGAACAGCTGCGGCATACCTGAGAGCTCGACGTCCGCGCGACCGCCGGTCGTGCCCGAGTCCGAGACGCTGTCGTACGGGAGCTGCCCGAAGAGAATGCTCTCCACCGAGCGGCTCGTGCGCCAGCTCGACCAGAAGTTGTGGAACGCGACGCCGCGCTTGGCCCACTTGTCGAACTGCGGCGTGACCGTGAGGTTTCGGTCCTTGAGCAGGTACGTGTTGTTGGCGGCCAGGTACTGCGAGTCGTGGTACCGGAACGACTCGACCACCAGCACCAGCACATTGGGCAGGTCGCTGGCGTTCACACTCACATTGAACGCCAGGTCTCCGCGGAACCCGAGCGTCGTGCGGTACAGCGACGCGTTCTGCGCGAGCTCGTACTCTTCCGTGTCTGCGTCCAGGTACAGCTCAGCAGAGGCGATCGTGCCATCCACCATGTTCGGCAAGAAACTGGCGTCAAAGAGCACGCCGAAGAGCTCGTTCAGTGTCGTGTTGAGCGCCGCGTTGGCAACAAGCGGCGAGAGCGAGTGGTCTGCGATGGCGAGGACCGCGACAGGCACCACGACCAGGAAGAACGCGGCGCAGAGCGTGTAGGGAACAGTGTGGCACCAGTTTATGTCCTCCCACTCCAGCCTCAGCCGCTCCACAACGCTCACGAGCTGTGTCTTTCGGGGGATAATGTCCTCCAACTGGGGCACGCTCGACGCCTCGTTCTCACCCCGACGCGGCGTTGCCATAGACGCGAACCTGCTCTCGCCCTTCTCCATCCGCTCCGGCAGCCTGCTCTCTGAATCACCCTCCGTCACACAGCTCGATTGATTCACTTCTTGGCCGTCAGGAGTCTTCGGGGTCGACAGCCCATCAGAACTGGTCCAATTGCCTGATCGACGCCCTCTAACTACACCAGCAAACGGGTTCCAGGCGCAGAGATCCAGCCAAAGCGCGCCGACAAGTGCGAAGACGACGCCGACCGTCACCGTCGCCGCGACCGTCGCGTACCCTTCGCGCAGCTCTTCGGGCGCGATGGCGACGGCCGACGCCGTGTCCTTCTCGTTTAGCGCCATGGTGACCAGGTCAAACGTGAAGCGGAACTGGCGTAGGCGCACGAACAGGATGTCGGCGGCGAACGGCGCCGCGAACACGAGAAAGAGCGCCAGGTACCAGACGAAGCGGAGAAGCTTTGTCAGCACAATGCGTCGCCTGGCGCCCAGGGAAAGTACCCGCAGTGCCGCGTCCGCGAGCCACAGGAAGAAGACGAAGTACGTCGCACAGACAAAGTCCTCGAGCACGCCGAACGCGATCACGGCCGCCTTGACGCTGACCGAGTGCGCGTCGCGGTCGTCGCCGTACATTGCGATTAGCGCGTGTAGTCCGACGCATCGGTCGACCAGGAAGAAGAGCTGCAGCGTCGAGTACGCGATCGCCCAGTGGGTCCACGGCTTAGCCGCTAGCAGCGACGAAACCGAGGCGTAGCATTCTGCCACTCGCCTCCGCATTTTGCCTCGTCTCGGACGCGTAGACCGATTGCTGGCGAGTGTCAACAGCTCGGTGGGTAGGAGAATGAGTGAGAGGCACAAGCGCGTGTGTGACGAGAGCCAACTTGGAGCCGGGCCGCCGCACTGGCACCCCCCATGCTCGGAAACCCGCGAGAAATCATCGAGTGGCAAGTGGCCGGCGACTTTCTGCGCGCGGCGCCGACCAATGAGCAGCCAAGTCGACCGTATGCTGGTCGCTCAACGGGAAACGCGATAAAAGAAGGCAGGGAGTTGCTGTAGGTGTCGTCGATTCACGATTGCCGTCCGCCATAAGTAAGTTGGTGGCGTCGTGACTTGCTCCATGTTTTACTGTTCGAAGCGTCACCAAAGCGGTTCCGCATATAACTTATATCAGTACCTTCAAGATTACAATACACGAAGAGAGACATGACATAAGTTAAAAATTGATCATGTCAGAACCGCGAGACCAGGATGCTCATGCCAATACGTTGGTAGTGTGCATGCTGTTGTCAATGCAATGGATTGCTTACTGCTCCGTCCAATGACCCCAGCTCACTGGAGGAGCAAGGAAGCTGGAGGTTGTTGTTCTAAGGCAAAAGGAGGGCTTGCTAGCGTCGCAGCATTAGCGAAATGCTCCATTAGATCTCAGGAATGTTCCATGCCTCCCCAACCACATTCTGTTGACTCAAGCTATTCAGCTGACAACTGACTGCGACTAGGCTAGCGCAAACTGCTTGAGCGTGGCTGAAGAAGTGCCACGATGAGCCTTAGTCGTCGAACGACATCGCGAATATCGCGGTGTACGATGGGTTGAAGCCCGAGAAGTACTGGCCGACAGTGCCCGCAATGGTCGCCTTGGCAGTCAGAGCGCGGACGTCCTCCGCCTTGACGGAGCGGGAGTGGTCTTGCTTCACCCACTCGTACATCTCACGCGGCGTCACTCCCTGCGGGATCTCTCCGACGTACGGAGCACAGTACACGGGCGTGTTCTGCTGGATATGCCAGCTCTCGGAGAGGGAGCCGCAGTCCACAGGGTCGAACCCAACCGCCGACACGAACCTGGCGACCACCGCTTTGGCGTTCGCGTCGTCGCCGGCAATAGGAAGAGCCCAGCGCTCCGGGTGGTTCGCGGGCCGAGGTCCGTAGCGGAGATGGAACTGGTCGATGCTGTGGAAGACCTTGACGACCAGCGATCCCTTTAGGTGGCGCTGGACCAGCTCACTTGTCGTGTAGCGCCGCGAGTCGAGGTCCTCGATCTCGCCGTCTCGTTCCGGGTAGTAGTTCATCGAATCAATCACGATCTTGCCCGCGAACGGCTCGGCAGGAAGCTGCGTCAGGCTGCTGTAGGGGACCGACACGGACACGACGTCACTTTGGAGCACGGCGTCTTCGATGGTCGCGGCGGTGGCCAGAGGCCCGAGCTTCGCGACTGCGTCTGCCAGGGACGCCGGGCCGCGCGAGTTGCTCACGACGACTTTGTAGCCGGCCTTGACAGCGAACTCGGCCAGAATGGAGTTGATGTTCCCGAAGCCGACGAATCCGATGGTTTCCGCCATGGTGCTGGGGCAGTAGTCGCGTATGCTTGGAGAGCTGGAGAGGGTTGGAGGAGGAGGTGCGCAGTTGATCGCGTTTTGAAGAATGACTAGAGCAGCAACCCGCGAACCTTGGTGGCGTGCGAGTGCGAGTGCGAGTGCGATCGCGAGCCGAGTGGTGAGTATATTATTTATAGGAAGGAGGATCGCGATAGTGAGAAAGCAAAGGTTTTCTTGTTGAGAAGATTACCTGTGACTTTGGCCTCGTCAACGGGGATGCGCTAGCAACAGCGTGATCTCGCACGCCTTCGTTATCGCTGTCTTCCACAACAAGTTAAGTATGGTAGTTCCGTTTGGACATTCGGTCGCTACACAGGTCTGTGTACACTAGGCGTTTTTATCTGGACGGCTAAAAGACCTACTGTAGAACTTGATAGAAGTTTGTATAGGATCAACTTTATATCTGGAATTTCAAGGCTGCCGATACAAAGAAAACCAGGCATATACATAGGCACTCCCACCTACTTCGAAGTAGTTTAAAAACAGGGGCGGTAAGGATGCAACTCGCCATCATCACGATCCGCATTACTAAATCCCGCCATTCGGGTTTGCGTCTTCTCGCTCACTCAACACCACACTGCTATCCCGTCGCAGACAGTCAGCTCATCGAGCTCGTTGCGCTTCTACGCCTCCCCCTAAACGTCCCCACCGTCCTTCTTCTCCCCAGAATTGTCCGCCGAATCAGTTCCTGCCTTGCCATCAGACCCGGGTGACGTCGGCGACGACGACTCGGTCGATGACGCGGGAGGGGCGAGCTCGAGAAACTCCATCAGCAGCGGCTGCGCGCGCGTGTTGGCGCACAATTTGCACACCTCAGTCAGATATCCGTGCAGCCCGACCGCTTTCTCCTTCAAGTAGGTGGGGTCGAACTTGTTCCAGATGCGCGTGCCCGGCAGACTCGGCATCTTCTCGTTCGGGATCGTCTTGCGCAGCTGGCGATGCAGCTTTGCAAACTCCGAGTAGCGGCGGTGCACGAAGGTCGCGCCAGACGTCGAGGACATAACGTGGATCACAAACGCCGCGTACGGCAGGTCCTTCTCGTCGAGAGCCATCTGATGGCCCTCGATCTTGGTCTGGAGCCACTCGCCCACCTTTCCATTGCCGCTGCCGCCAGACAAACTGCTGCCGCGACCGCTGCCAGTCATGAGCAACACGGCCGACGGACTGTTCTCCAGCAGCTCCTCGTGTCGCACGATCTCGACCGATGGGATCTCGCCAAAAGCCTCAAGCCAGTGGTTGAACGAGTCCTGGTTCTTGACACGCATCTCGACGGCCGTGCCACGTCGCGAGACGACGCGGATCAAGTAGCCCTTGTCGTAGCAGAACGCGGTGGTGCGACGCAGCTTGAACTGCCCCGAAAAGTCCAGGCGTGGAGAGTTCTCGTAGCACGACAAGTGATCCTCCTGCAGCACAATCCACCGGTTGCTCCAGCCTTCCATCCAGCCCTTGGGCGACTTCTCGTGCAAAAATCCAGCCTTGACCGCGTTGAAGTAGTCAATGCTGCGACCCGCCGGGACCTCGACGAAGTTGCAGTTATCGCTGCACCATTACCACGTATACGCAGTAAGTGTTAGCACTAAAGAACTTGGCCAACCGAACCCACCAACACCAGAAGAATCAACTCACCGAAGTCTGCCAAGTGATGGAACGCCCCGCGACTGCTCCTCTTCCAGACGCAAAACCACGTCGTTGATTGCCCGCATCCACTCGTCGCGAATCGGAGTGGTCGGGGCTTTCAAGATGTAGATGTCTTGTTGCGGAGTAGATGACGACGGCGGCACGCGCGCAGAAGTAAATGAGCCCGAGCTCGACGGTGGAGCAGGCTTCTCTCCCGGCACGACCTTGAGCGTGAACGAATCGTCGCCGTACATGGCTCGTGTGCCCGGCGTCAGCTGTAGTCGCCACTTGCGTCGACACGCCACCTCGCCAAGCCGCGGAAGGAAGAATAGGCGGTCGCGGTCGATGAGAACAATCTGTTCACGTGACAAGCCGGTGCAGCGATCTCGAACAAGAGCTGTAGCCGACAGCAGGACGCGTGTGTGTGGCTTCAACTCGACGATGTTTCGCATGAGCGTCGGCAGTGGAAGGCGCGCGCTCATGTATCGATGCAGCAGATCGACGACTGGTTGGCAGAGTTGCATCAGCGTGAACAGCACCACGTCGTCACTCATCCAGTATGAGGAATGAGATGCCGACGCGAAAGCGATCTCCATCATGCCCTGCTCCCGCTTCCTGCGTTTCAGTACGTAGTCGTGGCGGTACGCGAACCCGTGAACGGGACCGTTAAGCGCTTCCCACATTTCTTGGATCTGGCCAAACGTGTGACCCCGCACCGTATGCGCCTGCGGATGCAGTCCGCGCGCTTGTTAGCATACAAATCGAGAGCAGATAGAATAAAGTCTAATCTCTACTACACACCTGGATGAGCTGAACTGGGTCCTTGTCATGCATCTCCTGCTTCATAAGAGGCTCCACTCGATAGGCGATCGGGTCGATCGGGTGAAGAATGTTGTAATATCGGCGGCATCGCGGCATCTTGATGCCAGGAATGAAGTTCCCGTCCTCGAAGTTGAGATCGCCCCGCCCGAGGATCATGACTGGAACAGGAGATCTGGTATGCATTTGATTGCAAGATATGGTCAAAGCCTCTAGACAACGATTGAAGAATAAGCCTGGCAAATCAAACCCAAAGACGTACCCCACGCCGAAAAAGATGTCAACTTCGAACTCGAGACCGGGAAAGCGGATGCCGTTGTGTCCAATCTCGCCAGGCCCGTGGGTGAGCAAGTCGTAGGAGATGAGAGAGCCAAGCGAGTGGGCGAATATCGACACTTTTCCATCCCAACCTGAACAGCATCGACCACATGAGACGGAATAAGTGTGCATTCCATCAACAAAATGCGAAATGCCAGTCATAATCACACGGCGGAATGCCACTTACCGGGATGTTCCTCCATGAACACGTGATACTTTTCATTGAGCTGCTGGGTGACCGTGTCGACGATGAGCTGCCCGTAGCGAGGGGATAAATAGTACATGATGTCCATCAGCGTCTCCTTGCTGAATTCTCGAATGCTGCAGCACAATTGTTGGACATAAAGCAGACGATAGGTCAGACATGGATGTGCTCGCAACGGGTCAGATCCGTGATGACCTCTTTAGCATACACAAACTTACACTGACGATCCCTCGGGGGAGATCAAGTCGAAGACGTTGTCAACGCCAGTTGGCTCGTGCAAATCCTCGTGCCACTCGATCGATTGCATTTCCAAAGCCAGCGGGATATCGCGAAATGTCGTCTCCAGCATGACTCGGAACAGATCTCTGAACGCGTGATTGCCGCCCTCCATACCGGTCTCACCGTTCCACGACTTGAGCTCGCCCTCGCGGAAGTCGATATGTTGTCCGATGCCGTGGATGACAAATACGAGGTGGTTGAACGTCGGGAGGCGTACCTGTAATGCGCTCGAGGTTATTATTTCCACCAACAAACGAATCACACACTCAGCGTTCACTAGCTACGTACCGTAGAAGGGTAGCCGTCGATGTCTTCTTCATCCGTGTCGTAGCCTGCGTCGGAGCTCACTGCATAGCACGACACCACACAAGCATCCAGGTCAGCACGCGATCCACTCTTGTGTGATCAGTCGACGAAAGCGCGATCATACGAGACGAGTCTCTGGGTCGTCCAGACGAGCTGTAGCTCTTGTTTCTGAAGCTGGACAGACTGGGGTGCTGCGAGCGCTCACGCTCGAGGCGCGTGTAGTGAACCTTCAGCAACGGGATACGCAGCGCAGGAAGGGGCAACAGCCGTGCAAAGTCGACAATGATCGAGTCGAGGTCAGGTGAGCTGATTTGCTGGTGCAGGTAGCCATAGAACTCGTCCGCTGTCTCCTTGCCCGTGCCGAAGTCCAGCGCGTGTGACTTGAACTTTTCAAACTCTTGCTCGTCGCCGATCGCAGCCTGCCATCATCGTCATCCGTGAGCATATCAGTTCATATTAGCCCCGTTGCTTCGCAAGTACAAAGACTTCTCCGCCTGTTCTGCATCAAGCAGAGTAATTCGTTACCTGGACGCGATCGGTGACGTCGTTGTTGAGCGCAATGGCCTCCTTCTTGCTCTTGACGGGCACCACGTCCTGAAATCCCTCGGGCAGCTCGTCCTCGTCGGGCTCCTCGACACCGTCCGAGCTGTATTCCGACATTGGAATGGACGAGTTGGACACGGTGCGTTCCATCGCCGGATGCGTCTCCACCATATCCATGCTTTCCTGTGAACAAAGGCGCGCAGCAAGAGTTAGATACGCATACAGCAACTCAACGGGTACCTACAATCGCTATCACCTTACCCGGATCTTTTGCTGGAAGACGTGCGTGGTCTCCCGCAGCAGCGAGCCGCAGTCGTGGAGCGCGGTCAGGTTGTGACACACGGTCTCCCTCGAGAGCGCGGCGAGGCGCACGCCGTCCCACTCCACGGCTGGCTCGCTCTCCGACTCAAAGTTGTCGACCTCCTCCACCAGGTGCTCCATGCGCACGATCAGCTCCGTGATCTGCCGCTTGTACTGGCCGATGAACTCGCGCGGGAAGAAGGTGCGCTCCGGCAGGTCGTCCGCCTCGGCGAAGCCAAACGCGTCCGCCGCGGGGCCGGCGCCGTTGCGCAGCGCGTCTCCATCCGCGCCGGCCGTCGCCACCACCACGTCCGCCATGCCCGCGCGTCTTTTCCCGGACTGTCGGCGCCTCGGTCTTCCTTTATATCAGTGCGGCCTTTCTTCTTATTCGCCCGAAGCGCAACCCGCGGAAATAAGAGGGAGAGACACGGAACGTTCGCTCAAGGGAGAAAGTGCAGCGCGCGTCGGTCGGGAGCCCCTGACAAAGCGCGGAAGAAGTGATGACGCGCGGAAGAGGGCGGAAGGGGGAGGAGATCACGGCGGGACGGGCGCGCGTTCCGCTCCGCTCGAGGTCGGCGCCGGGCAGGCGGGCTTCACGAATGCTAAAGTAACAGTCGGCGCTGGCGCTTGCACCCGTTTGGCTATCCCTACTGTAGGCTTCGGAAGGTGCTGACGCTGATACCGAGTGTATCCGAGGCGGCCCATGACGACGCCGCGCAGTAATCCCGTTACAAGACGGTGGCAGGAGGGTTCAAGCGGTACCACTCCAGGCACCGTCTGACCCTCATTTCAGGTGCGCCACACACAATTTTATTATTTACGGACGCGTTCCATATGCAAACTTCAAGGCGAGTGAGTGTCTGTGCAGATTTTGGGTGGTACATTTTGAACAGAGCCCGCAAGGTGCTTGTGCGCTACCAGGCTCGCTTGTGCGCCTACTGCTTGCTCTCTATCCACGACATATAGTCGTCGATCAGCACGGGCCAGGCCTCGTTCTCGTCGTAGTTGTCGTACGAGTCCTTGACCTTGACGAAGAAGTCGAGGAGCAGGTCCCACGTGTCGCGTGTCACGCCCTTGACGGGCTTCTTCTCGCTCAGGAAGCCCAGCCACTGCTCCGTGAGCTTTGGGAACCGAGGGGACAGCAGCAGCTCCCACATGGCCATGGCGATGTCGATGCTCAAGCTCTTCTGGCCCGGCTCCTTGGAGAAGCCAAAGCAAAAGTTGTAGAACTTCTTGAACTTTCGGTCACCCGCGATGTCCTCTCGGAGCTGCGGCAGCTTGGCCTTCAGCTTCTCGGCCGAGTCCACGTCCATGGCCTCCATGCCCTTCATCCACTCCTTGCGTGTGAACGCGCACATGTACGCGGCCTCCATCTTCCACGCAATCACGAGCACGACCACGTCCTGCGGGTCCACGCCAATGTCCTCGCAGAACTTGAGGATGCCGTCCTCGTTGATCGCATCCTCCTCGTCGTCCGGGTCTGTCGGGCGAACATTGGGCGCAGTATTATTACCACAAATGAGTACCTAGAGCACCACCATATTGGAACAGCACTTCGTACCGACGTAGGTATCGAACCAAGCATTAGCGGCTTCAGGCGAGATGGTCGACACGGGTCGAGCGGATCTGTCATTTGTACACGAGTGTTAGCACCACAGCAGGGTCGAACGCAAAGGAGACGGCGGTTGTTTCCTCACCCAGGCTTCGAAAGGCCGCCGCTCGCGAAGAACTCGTCCACGGCGCGCATCAGGTCCCAGCTAAACATCTCGAGGTACGACTGGGCCGTCGAGTCCCTGCCATCGCCACGAAACGCACGTCAGCACAGCGCGCGCGGACTTGACCAGAGAGGGAAAGGGGACATGGCACGAAGGTGGGGGCGACGTACGGCGCATTCGTGGTGCTCTTGAAGGCGAGCAGCTTCTTCCGCTTGTCGGTCGTCAGGTTCCGCAGCTGCGACGTCACCGACAAAAGCAGCGCGTTAGAAAGCAGCGCCAACCACCGCGCCGCCGGCGACGATGCCCGCACGAGCAGGGGCGCAGCAACCTGCACGAGGCGCTCGGCCGTCCCGCGCGCGGCCGATCTTCCTTACCATCGTAGCGACCGCTGTTTCCTCGCTCTTTGGCAGAAATGATGCGCGACTCGGCTTCTTTCCTCCTCTCGCGTTCTTGCGGCGTTCTTACGCCGTGTGGACCACACTCGACTGAGTTTTCCAGAAATCCAGGCGAACCAGGGGTTCTTTTTCCTGAATTTCTGGAACTGGACTGGTCAGTCGGAGCCGAAAGGGTTCCCAACGACTACTGCGGCAAGTGGCTGCTTCGACGCCGACGTCTCCTGTGGCTCGCCCTTGATGTTAAACACCCAGACGCTCGATCCCCGAAGCGCTTCATCACCAGAGCGACAGGCAGATACAGAAGCGGCTCAATGTCGATGTGCGTGCTTACTGTACGTACCAAGAGACCAAGAGAAGCAAGCATCACCGCCAAGAGCACCAGGCGAGTCGACAACTTACGATCAATGCCCAGACACACATGCACGAGAGATGGGAGCAGACAAACCGCGTGGAGGTACACATCAATGAGCGTAAGAAACTGAAACGTTGGTATTGTAAAACAGAAAGCTAAGACGAAATGGTTCTCCGAAACTAAAGCGAAAATCAAAGCGAAAAAGAAAAAAGCGACAACGACGCTCTAAAAGCGACCGAAAAGAGAGAAATCAAATCCAGCGAGTGGTGCAGATGAAGCGGCCGCCGTTGCGCACGCGAGACGTCGCGACGTGGCTCCGGCCGGCATAGCGAGGACCGCGCTTCCAGTTGCGGCGCGACCGCTTCTCCAGATAGCGGTGCAGCGCGCGCTTCTTCTCCGGCGTCTTCGAGCTCTTGCAGATCCAGCACGTCTTGGGGTCGTGGCGGTACTCCGCCGTCGCGGCCTTGTCCTTGCCGTGCTTGGGCGAGATCGACTGCGCGGCACTCCGCGACGCACTCGGCACGCCCGCCGACTTCACCGGCGCGTTGCCAGCCGCGTTGGACAGGTCCATGCGCGGGATGTTGATACGCGGGATACGCGGGTCGAGGTCCTTGAACACCGGCCCGCGGATGCAGCTGCGAGGGTCCAGCGGGGCCATGAAAGCCCACACCGGCGCCGACGGAACAACGTTGGAAGGCTGGAACGCGCGGCTCTCGTCGTCCGTGTCGTCGTCGTCCTCCGAGTCGTCCATGTCCTCGTCCTCGTCACCGCAGTCCTCCGTCGCGCTCTCCACCTGCGCCGTCTCGTCCTCGACCAGCGCGTCGAACGCCTTCGAGAGCTCGTTCACGTTAAGCGTGTCGCTGTCCAGGCCGTCGATCCACGTGCTCGCCGCCGCCGCGTCCGTCTCCAGCTCGTCGACCGGCAGCGCGAAGTCCGCGCCGTCCGCCAAGTCCTCGAAGATGGCCGTGAGGTCGTCCACATCGCGCGCCAGCTTGTCATCGTTCACCTTCTCCACGAGCCCGTCTGACTTTTCCATGGCCGTGAAGTCCTTGTCGATCGACAGCTGGAACTCGTTCCACGACTTGAGGGGGTCGCGGGCCCACGCCATCAGTTCTTCTCCTTCTCGCAGCATCTTGATCGTCGTCGTGTCTTGTTCTTGTTGTCTTCTTTCTTCACTTGTTCATCCCAGGAAACCATCGTTCTAACTCGCGCGCTACCCCACCATCGTTTCTACCAGTCCGTTTGTGATCTTTCCAAACGTTACGCTGCCATCTTCTCGTCCATACTCATTACGATTACGGACAGAAGAAGCTCAACAGTATCTCAAGATATCATCTTGACCCACGCGGAAAAGGACACACCCGACTTAGAAAGACATAGCTTCCTTTCGTGTATGTGCTTCTCGTAAGCTGCTTCCTTGGGTAAGGGGGGAGGGAGGGGGCCTCGTGCGGCTATTTGGTGAATGAAATCGCCCGCGCGGCGGCGGCGGGGGCGGTGGCGAAGGCGGCGCGTGCCCTCGCAGGGAAAAGTCGCTTTTGAAAATTGGCTTCCTCGGGGTATTAGTTCTCACAGTGCTTACTATACACGAGTGTATGCGGAAGAGGCGCCGCTGATAGTTTCAGACCGGATTTATAAAAGGTGGGCGGTGCCGAGCGATCGCAGACCTTCACTCTTGGTTAACCCTGACGCTTCAAGGCACCTGCGAAAATTCTAGTGAGGGCTCGCGGGTGTTGCGGCGATCGAGTGCAGTTGCACGCAGTATGTCAGGTTAGTATATCTTGACTTTACTATTTGCTGAATGCGTCAAACGTCTTGTTCTATTTCTCTCATCCAATCATTTGTTATGATGGAGCGTATCAGGGGTAGGGAAGTTATACTGTACGTTCAGTATTACACGCACGGTCTATGTCCTCCTGTAACAAGGACCGGTGATGGAGCAGTTCGTTTCTGCAGGCAACAATAGTACCCCCTCGTCGAAAATAAAAGCTCCATCATGTCGGACGACAAGGGTCCATTATTCAGAGCATGCCTCCTCGTCCCACCAAATCGTACTTACCAAAATAAGCACGGTAAAATACCGCGCGCGCCAACTCAAAAGTCCAAACTCGTTCCTGGTGCAACGTGGGTGACCATCACTCCTTTCCCGCGGAAAAGCGCGCAATTAGATCATATTGGAGACCTCGGAAAGTCCGCGGCGCTAACGACGAAGATGGAGCGGTACCAGCGCATCGAGAAGGGCGGGTCCATCGGCGAGGGCACGTACGGCGTTGTGTACAAGTCGATGGACCTGCAGACCAACACGGTCGTGGCGCTCAAGCGCATCCGGCTCGAGACGGAGGACGACGGCATCCCCAGCACGGCGCTGCGTGAGATCTCGGTGCTGCGCGAGCTCGAGCACCCCAACATCGTCAGGTGCGGGCGCGAGTTCTGCTGTGTATGATAGGTGCGTGTTGGTATAACGCGACATGCTTTCCTGGTCAGGCTGCTGGACTGCCTCCAGGAAGACGGCAAACTGTTCCTCGTGTTTGAGTTCATGGACAAGGACCTGAAGCGCTTCATGGAGCACAAGCTCGGCCACCTCGAGCAGCGCCAAGTCAAGGTGCGTTGCCGATAGTGAGAGCGACAAGCATGACTACTCATTCTGACACCTCTACATGTAAACCTCGCAGGGCTTCTTGTACCAATTGCTCAAGGGCCTGGCCTTCTCGCACTCGCGCGGCATCATGCACCGGTGCGTTGACTATTGCTGCAGGCCCATCGACTCTCATTAGCATGTGCAGGCTGACTGATATGGCGATGTTGCACCGATACAGCGACCTGAAGCCGCAGAACCTGCTCGTGAACATGTCGGGCAGCCTCAAGATCGCCGACTTTGGGCTCGCGCGCGCCTTCAGCATCCCCATCAAGAAGTACACGCACGAGGTGGTCACGCTTTGGTACCGCGCGCCCGAGATCCTGCTCGGGCAGGAAGTGTACTCGCCGCCCGTCGATATTTGGTCCGTCGGCGTCATCTTCGGCGAGATGCTGACCAAGAAGCCCATGTTCCCGGGCGACTCGGAGATCGACCAGCTCTACCGCATCTTCCGGGTGCTGGGCACGCCGGACGAGTCGTCGTGGCCAGGCGTCACGCAGCTGCGCGACTACGCGCCGACGTTCCCCAAGTGGAGAAAGAAGCCACTGAAGGAGCTCTTCCCGCAGCTCGAGCCGGAGGGCCTGAATCTGCTGAAGGTACGAGCATTGCCAAGCTGCTCTCTTTGCATGTCGTTGCTGATACTAACCGGTGATCGTGCTCGATCTGCAGTCGATGCTGTGCTACGACCCGGCCGAGCGGATCAGCGCCAAGGAGGCGCTGCGCCACCCATACTTTGACGACGTCGACGCGGAATTTATGTGAGCCACGACTGCTCTTGCACGCTCGTGACTCGTCGGGAGCTTTCACCAGAATCCAGGTGAACTTTCGTACTCGAGGAACAGGTGCGCCGTCGGCCAGCTAGATATTTGCATCACAGCATTACACCCAACACAACACTTCGCATGCACATCCAGCGTGGGTCCCAGTTCGTCCGGCTAGCGTCAGTAGAGGTCGACGGGAATGATGTCCGACAACGCACTTGTGATCGTGGCCGCTTCACCTGTTAGTCGGCGTAAACACCAAATGCTTTGTGTCAGTCGAGATCGAATCCTAACAGCGCGACACATGCATGGATCCTGACCTTGGTCGCTCTCTGAGAACCGGGCGACGTCGGTGAGGTAGTCGAGCATGGCGTCCTTGACCTGAACATCTTCGCTGTCGTCATACATGCCGCCGCACTGCGCTGCGACTCCACCGAGATCAGATGCGATATAGCTGAAGGAAGAAGAGGCCGGTCTGCGTGGCACGTTGGGCTGATCGAGAAGGAAATCCGTTGGCAGTGGCTCGATGTCTGTGGATGTGTCGAACGGTTCTGCCTGCGAATGGTAATCGTGACCCTGTTGGTCAGAATTGCACCCGTCGTGCAGCGTGTCATCCACTAGGGTTGGCTTGCTAGGCCGCCTCCGCTCCAATTGCTGAGACGACTGGTGAAGGAGAAGCTCGACGTCGCCAATGCTGCTGAGGATCTCGTCCAGGAAGTCGTTCTTGCTCAAGCTGTGACGGCCGTCCAATGAAGAGTCGTACGCCACTAATGGAGACGACAGGTCGAACAGCTCGGTCCGGACGGTTGCGTTGTTGCCATCTTCATTCGCTGGCTCCGCCACCGCATGATCCTTTTCATCGCAGATCGTATCACCAGCACGACTACCATAGGCAGTTGTCCAGAGACCTGTTTCCGTGCTGTCCGCGTCGTCAATAGCCATTTCACGCGGCGATCGGGTGTCTGTGCTAGCACTCGCGTGTTTTATCTGGGGAATCGCTCGGTCTTGAATCGGCTGCTCCGCCTCACATGTGGCAAGGCCGTGTTCCAAGCGCTCAGTTCTCGATCTCGATGCCCCCGCGATCTCCTTGGTCAGCGATGAAAGAGATAATCGGCTCGGCTCAACGATGCTGATACCTTCCGCTGCTGCTTTCTCATGTACCGATTCCCTGTCCCCATCAACGTGCTGGGCATCAGCAGCACCGCCACCTCCAGTCGGTAGTAGGGTCGCATGATACTCAGAGTCCCACGAGTGTGTGAGGTCGTCAAACGTTCTCACTGGAGACGGTGCCACCGCTGCCGAAGGCGACCTCACCCCCGCTCGCTTGGAAGCCGACAGTAATGACAGCACCTTGGCGATCGGACTCGTTGCTTGCTTCGCTCTCTCCTTTCGTTGCACTCGGCGCGCGGCTTCCTGCTGCACCAACAGCTTCTTGAAACGCTGCATCTTGTGCTCACGGCTTTGCTGCTGTTGATGATTCAGGAACTCGATCACGACGTCCAAATCTTCGGAACGCTTCCGGAGAACCGACCCTCTGCCCTCCATGGCGAAGATGAGCATCAGGAACTTGATCACGCTGGTCGTATCGGCGTCTGAGCTCCCTTCGGTGCCGCTCTCTAAGGCATCGCTCTTCTCGCCCGCCGTATCTAGACAGGAGCTGGTGCCCCACTGCAACGATGATGAGCACCGCGCCAGCAACTCAACAAACTCTGGGAAGTTGACCGCATCTTCGGCTCGATCGGTCATAACCGACATTCCAAACGCGCACTCCAGCTCCCGGCGATGGAAGAGCTGAGGAAACACCCGAGCTTGCTTCATCAGCCCGAAGAACGCGCGCCTTGTCATACGATAGTCGCGTGGATCAATAGCTCCGACGCTTGGATGCTGGAAGGCACCAGCGCCGCGAGCGAAGAACTGGCTGAGCACGCCTGTGTACTTCTTGACTACCGGAACAAACTTGTCCAAAGCGCGCTTCATGTCCTGGGGCATCGCATGGCGAGTCCAGTACTTTCCTTCGAGCCTTGCCTGTTGAGCAGTTGGTTGCCGTGATTCTCCGCAGACAAATAGCGGGAGGTGCACGTCGATCAGCCATTGCAACGAGGGGTACTGCAACTGGTCAACTCGCGGCAGGGGCTCGAAGACCGAATCCTCAGAGTTGGAGCACGGAACTGGCAACGGCTTCGCAGACTTGACGTACGCAGGGTGCGCAACGATCGCTTCGTGTAGGAACAACTTGAGTTGCTCACGGTTTCTGACCAGGATTAAGTCGCTTTTAGGTGGCGATTGCGTTGGGCCACTTTCCGGCGACAAGAACCTGACGTTGCGGAAGATGCGCTCCAACTCGCAAATGTAGAAGTCGTTCCGCAGCAGCCGTAAGCCTCGCACCATCTCGAAACACACTTGCCACGCTTGTTGAGTGGTTGAGTGCACGTTCGCGCCGTTACTGGGTCGCAGTTGCTGAGCGTAGTGAGCAATTATGCCGTCAAGCGACCTTTTCGCACCACCACAACCACCTGAACTCGCGACAACCTTGCTTGGTTCCGCTTGTGTTTTGCCGTGAGAGTTGCGTAAACCCAAAATGTCGGATAAAGGCCTTTTCTCGGACGACCCGGAGTCGACAAATGCTCGACGAATGGGACTCCGAGCAGACTGCCTCACTTTGACGATTTGTCCCTTGCGGCTGTGGCCATCGGTTCCCTTGATAGTTTTTGGTTGGGTGGCTGGGTTCGATACCATAGAAGCACTTCTCTTCGTTGCCTCTGTCGAAACAATACCGGTGGTTGCGGTGGCTGAGTGTGGTAGCTCTCCGTACACATCCAAGCTCGCCAGACTCTCCAGTGACAGGTGCGGAGTTGCGTCTGCCTGGTCGATGCCCAGAGCTGCGTTGCTGTCAGGTAACGGCGGCGCGATCTTGAATCTAACTCGAGTGGGAGTGGAACACATGCGGTGATGTCCATGAGATGTGGCCCGGTTCTCCAGTCGCATAGATTCCGCTGCGTGTCTGGAAGATCGGGGTTGCTGTTGAGGCTCGCAGTCCGTGTCGTATAGCGGCAACTCATCAATCGCCGACTCAGTCTCACCGCCACAGCTTAGACGCGCAGCCTCGTTGCTATCACATGTTGCATGGGCGTGTGCGCTCATCCAGTGAGTTTCCACTGCCACCCTTGGCTGCTGGCTATCGGGATACTCAACGCGCCGAGTCTGGCCTGGTACATTGCCGATCAGCTCGGCGGGGGTGGCGCGTGAAGCAGGTGCCCGAGACTGCGAAGGCTTGGGGCTGGGTGCGTGTTGGGACGGTGTGGCTTGCTGATGAGGAGGCAGCGTCACCATGTTCACCAATGATATGTTCTCATTCCCACGGGGCGATCGTGCGTGACGACACTCCCGGTCGATCAGATCTTGTGTCACCACGTCAATGTCTGGAGCCAGCTTATTCCGCTGTCTCGCTGAACAGGCCGCGACACCCTCGATTGCCATGGCCGGTCGCGGTGGCACTCCTTCATCGCGGAGTGCTTTCTCCGCTCGACAGCTCACCGCCGAGTACTTCGTCGGCCCCAAGGGATCTGTCATCACTCGACTCGCCTTTCGTGGTTGTCGCGATGACTTGCGAACTGATCTTGCGTCTTCTTTCGCTCGCTTGTGCGGCTCTCTTTCTGTAGCCCTCGCTTGGAGCGCTCTGTGCTCGAAGGTCGGCTCTTGGTAGTACGACAGCGCCCCGATGATCCGTTTCGCGTCGTGAAGCACCTTCTCCTGTCTGCTATGGATGCTGAGCCGCCACCAGCCTTACAAGACCTTACGCAGTAATCGCGACCGATATCTCCGCGTGAATCGCACACTAGCTCGGTTCTCGCTGAAGCGCCAGCGATCAAACCACCGCCTGGCGTAGCACACTTTCGCGGTCTGGAGCGCGGCCAATCTGTCGAGAAGCTCGAGGTAAATCTGGAACCGCAGACGCGAGAAATGCTCGACACGATGCCTTCTTTCCGAGAGCAGCTGCTTCCACCTCCCGAGCACAGAGATCTTGAGACGCCGTCTATGCATTTTCCGGAAATGCCGCACTCGGAAACTAGCAGAGTTGACTCCACTGCTGCGAATAAGGGTTCGCCAGGCGCGGAACATACAGCGATACCGGCCGAAGCTGCGCCATGCCAGCCAATACGTTTGCGCGAATCTCCGTCGATGAGTCTGCTTGAAAGCTCTGATACTACTCGAACGTCGAGCAATCTGCCGCCACATTTGCCACATGCGGTGGACCAAGCAGCTGCGTGGATAGTTGCCGTAGATTTTCTGGAAATACGCGAGCTTTCGGCGGAGACTGGCTCGCTTCGACGCATATTGGTGCCATACCCGCATGATGAGTTGCTGTAAGCAGCGTTGCCTTCGCCGGAATGTGTTGGAGATATGCTGGCGTGTGCGAAACTCCGCCATCCATACTCGAAACCAATGGGACTGCTGCTGCAACATGTGCTGGTGCTCGAGTTTCTCTCGGCAAACTCGCACATGTCGGATGTACCCAGTGGTGAGCGTCACCCACGATCGAAAAGCTTTGCGGCTTCCTCTGAGCTGGTACAACCGCGTTGCTGCTACGTTGTTGGCCGTTCTCTTCAAACTTCGGTCGACAAGAAGTTTCCAGTGGCCGAGTACGCGCGTTTTAACATCAGTCTCTCGCTGAAACTGAAGAGTGCGAACTTGGTTGGCGATAACGGCGTGTTGGTGCCAAGCTCGGAGCACCTTTTGTTCCAGCCGTTCACTGAAATGCAAGCGACTTCGCTTATCTCGCTTGGTCTGAATGACGAAGGCAGCCCAATGACACCAAGCTCTCCTTGTCGGATTGAATAGTGAGCTCTGGTACGTCGGTGTTCGTTGCAAACTCTCGACGAGTGCTGCCCTTCGTCGCCTAGCGCGCGCCCAGACCATCCAGCTCGCGAAGCACCGCGTTTTCAGCCGAGCTCGCTGGCTCTGCCGGATCGCAAGTGTCCGTCGCGCAACTTCGCTGTTTTGGTTCACTGAACCCCACCACTGCGCCACCCCGCGTCGCAGCAGTCGGTCTGTGTAGTGGCTTGCACCCCTTTTCAGCGCGTGATTGTGTGTCCGTCGCATGGTGACGAACGCCCTCCAGTTGCGCCACCGTCTTCGACAATTGTGGGCTCGTCGGAATGCGTCTGCCGACTCATGCTGGTGACGTCGAGCGCTTCGAGCAGTGTGGAGTCTCACCCACAGCTTGAAAGTCCGCTGCAGCAGCGTAGCGTTAATGCGGGCCTCTATTCGCCGTATTTGCTGTTGGTTCTTGTGGAAGCGTACCCATCCATCAGTCCAAACAAACTTCAGAAGGCGCTTCTCGTGAGCTGCTTGAAGTTCGCGTATCAAGCATAAACGCTAGCGAGACCGTGTTGTCAAGATCTTCAAACTTGAGATCGCTCTTGATAAACGCCTTGCCTCGATCGCCGCCTTCGCGTCCTTGAATATCTGCTTTCCCGCGGCCTCTCGAACCCAATGCTCAAACAGCAAGCGCTGAGCTCTTGCAGCTTGCATGAACGTAACACGGTTGGCCAGTTTAATGGCCTGATTCACGACACGCCACGCACGAAAGTGTTCCGACAGCTTCTGTCGCTCAACTCTCTGGCGAAACGCCGCCGTGCGCGATTGGATGCGGTAGACTTGCCGCCATAGCGCGAAGAACCGCTTTCGCACAATCCCAAAGCGCACCCGACGCACGCACCGCCTGTCGTAACCCGACGAGTAGGCAAACATTCGCCAGCACTTCACAACCCGGCGGAGCTTAGCCGTTTTCAAATATATCTGGTAGGTTTCAATCAGGCGCTGCCGCTCTAGCTGCTCGTCTCGAAAGCGCTCCAGTCGTTTGAAGCACCATCGGGCCAGTTGGCGAGCTTGTGCCGACATAAATGCATGCACGATCAGCTCATTCCATGCCCTGCGAAGAAGCCGAAGGTTTGACCTCCTGCGCTGCGCGGTGACTCTGAGCCTTGCAAGCTTCTCCGCGCTGGAGAAACGGCACCATCTTCTCCAAACCCGCACTTTGCGGCATCGGTTCGCAAACGACCGGCCGTCGAGACCGAGGAGCTGCTGGACGCGACGTCGCCGAGCTGTCCACGCTCGCCACAACTTGCACGCACGCGCCGCTTTCCACTCGTCTAACCGCGACGCGCGTTCTTGCTCGTACCTTTCCCAGTGAAGAAACCCGCACCACCGATCAATGCCACGTTTCTTCAGACAGGCATCTGCCAGCAGCCTCAAGTTGACCGTGTGCCTGTGCTCGACTGCGTAGCGTTTCCACTTTTCAAAACATGCGAGCGTCACAGGATCGAGGCATCTCGGGGTAACCAGGTGGACAGTCTGCCGTCGCGGGCGAGGTCGTCGTTGGAGGATCTCGCTGGGACGCAAAGATGACTTGATACTGACGCCGCTGCTGCCGCCAACGCTGCTGCCGTGACTACTGTCAGCATAGCTTGAGCCCGCGCCGCGCTTTTCCTCGACGCTCTGGCTGCTGGAGTCGAGGGACCACCGGTTAAGTTGACCGGAAAGGGGGAAAGGGTGGATCCGCGCCGCTGGAGCGGGCGGCAGCGCCAGCAGGAAGCGCTCGTGCGCCTCGTCATCTTCTTCTTCTTCTCCGAGTGCCTCCTCCCTTCCCTGGTCGTCGCTATCCAGGATCCCCAGCTCATACAGCGCCTTTAGCTGTGCCTCCACCAACACCTCCGTCATTATCTATTGGACAGGGGCAATAGAAAGGTGCGTCCTTTCTCGGCCGCCCTTTCACCAAGGAAGCTTCAACTAATATGACCATCACTCATGAACTGCAGTGGACGTATATATACGGCGCTCACAGTACTGTATTTCCTGTCAGAAGTTGGCGCCACCACAGCGCGAGTGGAAAATGACCGACGGTAAGGGCGAGATGGACATTTGGCGGGACTCGCTCGTCCGGTACCTGGGTTACGCGAACGAAGTGGGCGAGTCCTTCCGGCCGATCGCGCCGCGACTCGTTCTCCCGTCGTACGTCGTCGCGTTCGGCTACGTCGCGTGCGACACGGCCGACAAGGCCGTCAAGGCGCACCGACGCGCGGTAGACGCGGACGTTTCCGGGCGGAAGCGCGCTGCCGCTGTCGCCGATGCGACTGTGGACACGCTGCTGTGGCAGACCTCGGTAGGGGAGCGTAGTGCTCTTGAGTTGACGTTCGCTTGTGTGTTGCTACTGTATGGGTAAATGCTGACGGTGTCCGTGCTGGAATACCAGGCGAGCGTTGTGATTCCAGGCTTCACAATCAACCGCGTGGTACGGAAAATTGGCTTGCACGGAGATCGACAGGGCCCTCGATACTCATCATTCCCTTTTGATACGCGTAGGTGGCGCTGAGCTCGTTCCTGGTCGAGCGGACGGTCAAGAACTCGCCGATCGTCCGCAGGTGGGCGCCCACGGCGGTCGGCTTGGCGGTCATCCCGTTCATCGTCCATCCAATCGACAGCCTGGTCGACGCGGTCATGGACCGCTCGACGCGCAAGTGGTCCGCGGACTTCTAGAAGCGCTTTGACGGCCCAGAGTAGTCGACGGAAGGGCCAACTACACGACAATATGCTGCTGGGGATTCTCGCTGTCAGCGCGAAGTGCAGAGATCCCGCGCCGACAACTAGCAACGGATGGGTTTTCGCGCATTTGCGGTGTATCATCGCTCATTCCGGTATATCTAAACACGCACGTGCTGTCTGCACGACCCACACAAAAACTAACGGTATCTAAAGAAGCAAATCGCACATGGGGAGAGCATTCTAACGAGGAAAGCTGCGATATGCGAGAGGAAAAGCCACACGCTGGGTGCACGCACGCCTTAAATGTCCGCGTCGGTGATGAGCAGCGGGATGAACTCGGCGTTGTACGGCCGGTAGTATCGGTGACCGAGCGCGGTGAAGCAGCCGCGGCTGAAGCCACTGTGCGAGACGACGACCACGCTCTGCTCCGAGTAGTTGTAGTACACGCGGCGCAGGAAGCGCATGGCGCGCGTGGCGATCTCATCGTTGGTCTCGCGGTGGTCCGGCTGCCACCACGTGTCTTCCTCGCTCACGACGTGGTCAAAGTCCAAGTCCGGGTGCGCCTTCTGCTTGGGCGTGAGGAACTTGCGCCGGTCGCAGTTGACCACGCCCAGCGTCTCGCGCGCCAGCTCGACGACGTTCACGGGCACCTCCCTGAGCTTAGTGAACGCACGCTCATACGTCTGCAGCGTGCGGTCCAGCGGCGAGACAAAGACGCGCTCAAGCTGGAGCCCGG
Organism: Phytopythium boreale; assembly: GCA_023338115.1. Lineage (NCBI taxonomy): Eukaryota > Oomycota > Peronosporomycetes > Pythiales > Pythiaceae > Phytopythium > Phytopythium boreale. The sequence goes on from JAADYG010000133.1 coordinate 52,239, forward strand.
CGCCGATCTCCGCGTCCAGCACCGCTTGTGCCTCCTCCGCCTGCGCCGTGCCGCGCTGTGTGAGCGGCGCGTCCACGTACTTTTCCAGGAACTCGTACTCCTTCTCCCAGCGCTCGTCGCCCACGCGCGCCCTGTCCGCGTTGTGGGTTGCCTCGCCGTGGCGCAGCAGGATCACGAGCTTCAGCTTGGACCCGTGCAGCCGCTCGAACTTGGTCATGTACTCGTACACGTCCTGCCACGTCTTGCCCTCCTTGAGCCCCATGTGCGGCGCTGCGGCGCCCGCCACGTGCGCCAGGTGCTTGGACTCGCCCTGCACGAAGAAGCCCGGCACGTAGCGCAACGTCCGCGCGTCCATCTCGCTCGCTCGGGTGGGCTTACGCGTCGAAGTGTTGGCGACCGGTGCGGCTGTCCTGTCCCCCTTTTATTATGGGAAGGTGTCGTCGAGTTTTGTTCTCGTCGTGCGCTTCAGAAATGCTGACTCTAACTGGTTTGTTGCGCGACTAAGTTCGACGTTTTACGAGCTGGTCTGGCGGAAAAGCAGAAAGATAGATGGACCAACGCCAGTTTAATGTCTAAAATTAGTCTAAAATGTTACTATAGAGGGTAGGGATGAAGTTGAGCGGCAACACTGCTACCGCAAATCAAGGAAGCGGCCGGTGTATCACATGACCGCGCTGGTGTTGCTCTTCACGTCGATCCATTTTTGACCGGCCGCACACGTGATACGGCAAGGCTAGTACGAAGTAGTTTCATTAGCTTACCGTCTTGAATGCTACAGCAACCGGTGAAAGTGTACTGTACTTGTGACGCCGTGTTGAGGCGCCGTTGAACCGCGACACAAACGCGTCAATGTGGATCTGATAACCGCAGTTCAGTTAAGTGTACTATACGAAAGGATCCATGTGCCATGTCACATACTATGCAACCTAATGCGCTGGCGTCCTGTGTTCGATTGACTTTGCATCATTTAAAGGTCGACCGTCTCCACTCAAGGTGCTAGAGGCGGGCATGGTCTTGCCGATGCAGCCTATTTTCGGATCTCCTTGCATTTGAGGGCGCTGACTATCAGGTAACAGGTCGAGCAGTCTCTTGCATCTTGCGAAGCACACTGTAACAACTCTTGTCTATACGTGCTCGGACTGATGTATGTCCAGCGGAGATCAGGTACCGGCTGTGTGCCGTGCATCTCGCATCATGACGTCAAAAGACAAGAAAATGGCACCCTCATCGCCTTCATCGCCTGAGGGTTTGCTTCAGGCGGCTACAACTCCAAATAGAGGTTCGCGCTTCGAGCGACGGAGAAGGCTTCTTGCAATAGTTCTGCCGAGTACGGCGCCTCCCACGTGTCAGTGTGGTTGACACATTCCGTTGCAATCACTCGTAGATTCCGTGAACCCACGGTGCTACATAGGCGTAAGTTCTGCAGCAGCTCCTTGCGACCGACACAACTCAGAGCATGGAGGTGCTTGAAGTACAATACTGTAATGTTGTGGGCCGTTCAGAATCGCCCACACACCGTCAGTGGTCAAGTTGCCTACAGCATGTGATTCGAGCAATCGCCCGTCGTATCATCCGCCAAACACGTCGCTTGCGCCGCGCGCTTGTTGTAGATTCACGCTTGCCATTTCGAATCGAGAAGTCACGCGTTCCTCGTGCGCCTGCCAACTTCCTCCACCCGCCATCGCCCGCTTGCTACCCGTGGATCCCGCAGCGGAAAGTCGATTCACCTCAAGACATACGGATATTTGCCTCCCTTCTCTGCGAGGCCATGGCCAACCCGAGTGGGTGTGGCCCCCTTGATCGAATCTCCAAAAACGAAAATCGCTAAAATAAGAAAGTGCCGTGTATTATAATACACCTGTTTCGGATTATTTCAGCGATTAATCTCCCAGTAGAAACAACAGCTGCGAAAAGGATTAAATTTATTCAAAATTAAGGATTTTAATCCTTCTTATTGATACAGTCAGCCCTCTCAAACTGCAAACCAGTTTCAGCTGATCTCCTCGGACAATTTATTAAACAGTTGTATGGCTAATCTACTGCTTTTCGTTATTTTTGGATCGGCGGCACAAGCGAACCCACAGGTGAATGCAAAACCTCACCTAATCAAGTACAAAATGGACGGCTCAACGCGACCATTAAATGTTGCAGTTTAACGATCCATGATGCGGATCCTGCACTTTGACCGGCAAATCTTC
>JAADYG010000134.1:0-54270 GCA_023338115.1 Phytopythium boreale
ATACCCTCAGGGTTCACCTTCATGCGGCGCGTCGAGGCGTCCCAGTTCATCACGCGCGACCACGAGATCGAGAAGCGGAACGACTGCAGTCCCATGTCGGCCATCAGCTGGATGTCGCTCTTGTACCGGTGGTAGAAGTCGACGGCCACGTTGGCGCACTCGTAGCCGGGCTTCTCCCGGCAAAAGTCGTCCCAGATGCTGGGTGTGCGGCCGCCTTCCTTGACGGCGCCTTCCACTTGGTACGCAGCGGTGGCGGTGCCGAACATGAAGTCGTCGGGGAAGCAACGCGGCTCGGCGGTGGTGGTGGCCGTGGACGAGAAGATCGCCGTCGCTGCGGCGGCAACAACGCTCCCGACCAGGAGCTTGAGCATCCGCATCTTGTCGTTAAGGACGTTGGGTCTCGCTACATGAATTGGAAAGTGACAAGCGCCCGACGTCCCGGTCTGGTGATCGTGGAAACACCCAACACAGTTGCTGTTGAGTGGCTGGTTAGCCGGCCATGCGATGCCGGCTCGAGTTCAACCACGCGCGAAAGATGGTGAAGGACGCGACCGGCGGGCGTTGAACCCTGGAAGTGCTCACGCATTATTGTTGTCGCGGCGTTTCTGTACGCACGAGCGGTGTGGAGATCATGCAATGAGCAGCAGGTCCGTCCATTGGAGATTGCGGACGATCTAGCAGGCCGCCCACTTGCTTCCATCCGTCTGATGGCTGGGCGAAAGAGTTGGCATCACGCAACGATACCGCAGCAGCCTTCCCGTCTCCACACCCACGCCGTCGCTGCTTCTTGGGCGACCAGGAGACCGCAGTGATGGCTCCATCGGTTTGTACAGTGCCGACCGCGCTGGGATGCCGCATCTTTGCGCTTGGGATCAGATTTCGAAGGGTCCCACCCGGCGCGTCCCAGGATTCCTGTCGTTCCGGCCAGGAATGACAGGCAATCAATCAGCCGACGCCGTCCATCCGCGGTCTATCGCTCCGCCCCCATGGCGCTCCGCGTGCACATCGGCGTCGCCGTGGCGCTGCTGGTCGTCTGGGCGCTGCTGACCGCGGCGGTGGCGATCCCAGCGACGCTGGCTCGCCGGCACTGCTTCCCGCGCGACTTCCTCTTTGGCGCGGGCATCTCGGGGTACCAGGTCGCGGGCGGGGAGAGCGTCTCTGGCCGCGTTTCAAGCGCCTGGGACGCGTATTGTCGGGTGCATCCCAGCGACCAGTGCGACGACGTCACGGCCGCCTTCCGCCACTACTACCGGCAAGACGTGGCGACCGTGGCGCGCATGGAGCTCCAGTCGTTCCGCTTCTCCGTATCATGGGCGCGCGTGATGAGCTGGGACCCGACGACCGGGCGGATGCGGCCGAACCCGGAAGGCATCGCGTTCTACCGCTTGCTTCTAGATGAGCTGGCTGGTCACTACACAAAGGTGATCCTAATCGTGTCCGACGGCGAGCTGCCACTGGCGCTGAAGACGGAGCTCGGCGGCTGGCGCCACCCCGACGTGATCGACCACTTCGCGCAGTTCGCGTCGCTGCTGTTCCGCGAGTTTGGCGGCCACGTCGCCTACTGGACGACCTTCAGCGATCCGCTCGCAGTCGCTACAGTGGTGCAAGGCCAGGAGAAGGAGGACCCGTACACCATCGCACACCACCTCTTGTTGGCGCACGCGCGAGCCGTGCAAACGTTCCGTAATCTGCAGCTCGGAGTGTCCGCCGCAGCGCAGCGCGCGCCCGTAAGCGCTCGTGCACACATCGGGTTGGCGCTCGGGAGGACGCACTACTATCCGCTGGACCCCAAGAACAAGACAGACGTCCAAGCTGCTGCTCGGGCGCTGGACTTTGACGTTGGCTGGTTCCTGGAGCCGCTCGTGTCGGGCGACTACCCTGCGTCCATGAAGCGGCGCGTGGGCGAGCGCCTGCCGAAGTTCACGACAGAACAAAAGCGTTTCGTCAGGGGCTCGTACGACGTGCTGATGCTGAGCCACTTCCAGTCGTGCGCCGTGACGAACTCCATCCTACCGCATGAAGTGCCAGCTGTGTCCCAATGGCACACGGACCGAGGCGTCGATGATTCCCACGCCATGCCTGGCACAATCTCGCACTCGTCAAATCCTAGTGGCGCTAACATATCGCACAGATGCGAGCACCTGTCCGCGTACCCGCCTGGATACCTCGCGGCCATCAAGTGGCTGCACTCGAGAGACTCCCACGCTCCCATCTTGCTGACTGCGAACGGCTGGTGTGGCGACACTAGCGCCGAGAGTGCGGCACGGCAGCTCGAGTTCTTCCAGCAGTCCCTGCTGCAGGTGCACGCGGCCGTGACGGACTTGAAGATCCCGATCGTCGGCTACACGGCGTGGTCGCTGCTCGACGACTACTCCGATGGCCACGGCTTTGGCCTGTACGCTGTCGAGCCAACTAGTACTAGCAGCTCAACGACAGACACACGAGTTTCTCGCGCTGCCGCCCCGTGGTTCGCCCGCGTCGCCTCGACCAAGTGTCTGCCACTGGACGAGGTCACTAACAGCAGCCGGAACGATGGTGGAGACCACGACCCGAGCCTCTGGGCGCTGGTCCTGCTGGGCGTCGCGCTCACCATGGTGGTCGGGACGCTGTATGTGCTGCTTTGCCGCGTCATGGGCCGAGCCATCGGCCGGTGGAGCGCGAGAAGACGCGGGGATGCCACGCCCGAGGAGCTGTCCCCGTTGCTGTAGCAGTTTGAAGTAGGATGTATGAATGTAGACGTGCTAGACGTGTATCATTTGCAGGTGTATGATTTTGGAGTATATACCCTACTAGCTCAAATACTGGCCCGTCATATCATCAATGCGGCGTGGATGCAAGTCGCACGTTGCAGTTGTATGTCAAAGCCACAACCGAAAGATTACACCGGAGTTTTCGCTGAGCGGACATGCACATACAAATCGCAAGTGAAAAATGACAAGATCGCATTAGGGTTTGCCAGCAGATCACTTGTCATTTCGCCGGCGCTTGATCACTTCCAGCACGTTGCAGCATGAGCTCCGAGACGACGGCGACGACGATGGCGGCGGACTCCGAGGCGCGCTGCTTCCCTGAGGGCTTCATGTTCGGCTCGGCCACGGCCTCGTACCAGGTGGAGGGCGCGTGGAACGAGGGCGGGCGCACGCCGAGCGTCTGGGACGACTACTGCCGCGCGCAGGGGCTCGCGTGCGCCAACGTGGCCGACGACTTCTACCACCGCTACAAGAGCGACGTGGCGCTCATGAAGGCCACAGGGCTGCAGTCGTTCCGCTTCTCCGTCTCGTGGTCGCGCGTCATGAACTGGGACGCCGAGACGTACCGCATGAAGGTCAACCCCGAGGGCGTGGCCTTCTACCACGCGCTGCTCGACGAGCTGCGCGCGAGCGGTCTGACGCCGATCCTGACCATCTACCACTGGGACCTGCCGCGCGAGCTGCAGCAGCAGCTGACGCCCGGCGGGTGGCTCAGCGTCGAGATCATTGACCACTTCGTCGAGTACGCCACGCTGCTCTTCCGCGAGTACGGCCACAAGGTGTCGCTCTGGACGACGTTCAACGAGCCCCTGTCATTCGTGGGCGGCGGGTACGCCATGGGAATGGGCCCTCCCGGCGACACCACGTCGTCCACTGACGCGTACACAGCCGCGCACAACGTGCTGGTCTCCCACGGCAGCGCGGTCAAGGTCTTCCGCGACCTGAAGGCCAGCGGCGTCGTGCAGGGCGACGCTCGGATCGGCATCGTGCTCAACCTGGACTACGCCTACCCTCTGGACGCGAGCAACCCGGCGGACGTGGCGGCGGCCGAGCGCAAGATGCAGTTCGAAGCTGGTTGGTGGCTCGCGCCCATCATCACGGGCGACTACCCGCCGGTCATGCGCGAGCGCGCCGGCGAGCGCCTGCCGGTGTTCTACCCGGAGCAGAAGGCTCTCGTCAAGGGCTCGTACGACCTGCTCATGCTCAACCACTACGGCTCCAAGATGGTCACGAGCTGCGACTCGCCCACGTCCAACATTGAGTGCGACACGCTGCACGTCGGCTTCGAGCAGGACCGCGGCACGGACGACTCGCACCTCGTGCCTGGCACCCAGAAGCGCAGCGAGCGCGCCTCCAAGGATCAGCACTGCTCCATGTTCACGGCCTACCCTCCGGGCTACCTCGAGACCATCAAGTGGATGCATGCGCACGACCCGAACGCCGACATCTTGCTGACGGAGAACGGCTGGTGCGGCGACGACGAGGTCGAGAACATGGACCAGCTCTGGTACTTCAAGGCGTACGTCGAGCAGGTGCACCGCGCCGTCACGGAGGAGAAGATCCCGGTCATCGGCTACACGACCTGGTCGTTTCTCGACAACTACGAGTGGGGCTCGTACGAGTCGCGCTTCGGGCTGTACGCCGTCAACTTCTCGGCCGGAACTGGCTCGCCGGACTTCACGACGCCCACTGAACCCGGCGCGCTCGCCCGCATCCCGCGACCCGCCGCCAAGTGGTACACCAAGGTGGCCACGACCAAGTGTATCGGCGGCGAGGCCGCGACGGTGGCTGCCTTGCCCGCGTCGTCGTCGTCGTCGTCGTCGTTCCACCTGACGACCGCGTTCGAGTACATCGCGATCGTGGCAGCCGTGCTCGTGGCGCTGACGGCGTTCGTCGTGGTCGGCCAGCGCGTGTGGCGCCGCATCCAGCAGCACCGCCGCCGCCGCTACAACTCGGAGGCCGTGCCGCTCCTGTAGAGTCGGCAGAGAGTGGCTGAAGGCGAGCAATGTTCACAATTTTTGTCGATCAGTGTATCGTTTTCGAGACGCATCGCATTGGCTGGTGCAGTTGTTGCCGCTTGGGAAACCAATACACACGTGTGCTCTCGTTTATCTTGTCATCGCAGCAATTTACACCGATGCAGCCGAGTACAAGCCAAGGACGGATGCAACATTCGTCTTAGAGCAATGCAGAGGGCTGCCATTCCCATGTAGTTGGCGCTTGCTTGCGCCTCTCAGCTCGGTCCAGTTGCATGCGTGAGCAAGCGCGGACGGCATCGCCGATGCCGAGGATTAGAATCCTATTTGTATGTATCGAACGCAGCGCTTATAACGCTGCGCGGCTGCTTCGCGGCCACGTGCCCGACCTCGATGTTGAACAGAAGGGTTATTAGTGATCAAGTATTAAGGCAGTAACACAATATCCCTCACCTTCAATTCAATTCCTCCTCTCTCACGCACGGTGGCCTCCATCCAACGAGCGATGTCGATGTTGATGAGGTCCGTGACGTCTGGGAACCGCGCTGATTCGTGAGAGGAGCTTGGAGCGAGCAATCGTTCACCGACGCCGTCCAGTAGCCAAGCGAGCAGTCGCCAGGCCATTGGCAGTCAACGTCGGATGACATTTTGCACCCACGCAGGAGCCGCGGCAGTACAGTACCGTGACGTGCTGATGGTTCATGGGAATCTCGCGTCTCGTCATCCGACGTGGTGGTCCAACGAGACGGAAGATGCGCCAGCTGAAGTTGTTGACGAACTGCATCCACGTCATGTTTGTTGGCCCAGCCAGTGGTGCGCAGTCGCCACCGCAGCAGCTTGATGCTGCTCCTCCGGATGGACCAAACGAGGCCTCGCCGAAGCTCCTGGAGAGGAGCAATGGCGCTGTTCGTGCTCCGAGCGTGGTCCGTCCGTCCGTGTCTCATGCCCGTCAGTCAGCGTGGCGCGCAGAGGAGCGGGGGCGGGCGGCCAACGGCCGAAAATTCGTCCTGACTGGGTGCGTCCCACGCGCGTCAACGCGTGTCACCATGGCCATCATGAACCAGTCAGTCAGTCGGCCGGTCAGTCCGGAGGGTTGGCGCCAATTTCGAGCAAAAGATGCGCGAATTTGCGTTTCCGAAATTTTCGAAACGAAAGCGCAAAATTTGCAGCTTGAAGTTGTTTGGAATTGCGGAAAGTTGGTACTCGAACGGAATCAGATCCGGATCCTTCGAGGAATGAGGGCCGCACATCACTTTGTGACCTGCTCACTCGCTGCCCAACTGCCCGACCGGCCGCCTCGATCGACTGGAGGCGCATCCTCTACTGCTGCTAGATTCGCTTGTTGACGCCCCCACCGATGGCGCTCAGTTTGCAAAATACTGCGCGCCGCTCGCTGCTTCCTTCTCGTGGGGCTTCCGGCTACAAATCAAGCGAGTGAGGGCGTCACAATGATCCGAACGCTGCAGCTGTTGACGCTGCTGGCGGCCTCCACGCTGGCCGCCACGTCCAGTGCCGACGACAACGCGCGCTGCTTCCCTGAGGGCTTCATGTTCGGCTCGGCCACGGCCGCGTACCAGGTGGAGGGCGCATGGAACGAGGGCGGGCGCACGCCGAGCATCTGGGACGAGTTCTGCCGCGAGCGCGAGGGCGTCGCGTGTGCCAACGTGGCCGACGACTTCTACCACCGCTACCAGTCGGACCTGGGGCTCATGCAGTCGTCTGGGCTCACGTCCTTCCGCTTCTCCATCTCGTGGTCGCGCCTCATGAACTACAACGCGGACACCAAGCGCATGGTGCCCAACCCCGAGGGCGTCGCGTTCTACCACGCGCTGGTGGACGAGATCCGCGCGCGCGGAATGGAGCCCGTGCTGACGCTTTACCACTGGGACTTGCCCGTGGAGCTGCACCACGAGCTGTCGCCGCCCGGGTGGCTCAACGAGGAGATCGTGGACCACTTTGTCGAGTACGCGTCGCTCGCGTTCACCGAGTTCGGAGGCAAGGTCAAGTTCTGGACCACGTTCAACGAGCCGCTCACGTTCACGGTCGCGGGCTACGGTACCGGCGCGTCAGCCCCCGGACTGACCAACTCGACCACCAACGTGTACACGTCGGCGCACTACGTGCTGCTGTCGCACGCGTCGGCCGTGAGCAAGTTCCGCGCGCTCAAGAGCGAAAACGTGATCAACAAGGACGCGCGCATCGGCGTCGTCACTAACTGCGACTTCGCCTACCCGCTGGACCCGACGAGCGAGCGCGATATCGCCACCGCCGAGCGCAAGATGCAGTACGACCTGGGCTGGTACATCCACCCGATCGTGACGGGCGACTACCCGGAGATCATGAAGCAGCGCGGCGGCGACCGCATCCCGCAGTTCACGCCGGAGCAGTCGGCGCTCCTCAAGGGCTCGTACGACCTGTTCATGCTCAACCACTACTCGTCCAAGCTCGTGACGGACTGCGACTCACCAACGTCGCAGACGCCGTGCGACAAGCTGTCGATGGGCTGGGAACAGGACAAAGGCGTCGACGACTCGCGGCTACCAGAGGGTGCGCGCCCGGCCAGTCGCAACAGCGAGGGCAAGCTCAACTGCGCCTGGTTCTGCGGCTACCCGTCCGGCTACTACGACACCATCAAGTGGCTGCACGCGCAAGACCCGAGCGCGCAGATCCTGCTCACGGAGAACGGCTGGTGCGGCAACGACCAGGTAGACAACCCGGACCAGCTCTGGTACTTCCAAGAGTACCTGCAGCGCGTGTACAAGGCTGTGGTGGAGGACCACATTCCTATCATCGGCTACACTGCCTGGTCGTTCCTCGACAACTACGAGTGGGGCTCGTTCGAGGCGCGCTTCGGGCTCTACTACGTCAACTTCACGGCCCAGACGGGCTCCAAGCTTGGCTACACGCCCAAGGACACGGACCTCGCGCGTCTGCCGCGTCCCGCCGCCACTTGGTTCGCGGGCGTCGCCCAGAGCAAGTGTCTTGGCGCCGCACCGGCTGAGAGCCCCGCTGAAGCGACCACGGGGGAGTCGCCGCCGGTGGCTCAGCCCGCTGCGACGACGCAGGAGGAGAGCAAGTGGTGGCCGATCGTGAAGGAGCTGCTCGTGGCCGTGGCGGCGCTCGCCGTGGTCGTCGTGGTCGGCGGGTACGTGATCCGCTACGTCGCCGAGCGCAACAGCAACGCGGACGCCCGCGAGAGAGCGCCGCTGCTGTCGTCTGGACGCGCATAAGTGCAGAGATTTTGCGTGGCCGGTCACATGCCGTGTAGCTACACCAGCGACATGGATCATTGGATCAGAGTGTGGATATGAGTCGCTGTCGGATTGTTCAGGTGCATGTGGCTCAGCGCGAACGTTGCGCCTTCAAGGTGCTGGTTGAAGTTGATGCGCAATGCTGGTCAAAATTAGGTGTGCCAAATACCGTATAAAACAGCAACTTCTCTGTATGAAAAGCAAATTCAAAAATCATTTTTAGTTTTCCGTGTACGTGTCAAGGCATAATAAAATGAAAGTATACGCATTCGGGCACATAATGCGTTTCATGTTCTTTTCTGCTGTTCCCGTATGCATTTGAGTTACGGGACTCGTGTAGCTCAACATCCGTGAATAGCAGGAAACGGACGCGTAACCTCCAAACTGGTTACACAACTTACAAAATCAAAGCGATCGGACGGCGACGACCGTCTCGTAACTACCACAAAACATGGACACCAGCCGTTCCACCGTTGCGCAATGACACGCATCACCGCCGTCGACGACGACCTGATGCATCTCCCTCCGACGAAATCTCTCGACCACGTCGCCCTCTCCCGGGACCATGATGCGTGTACACCACTTCCAGACTACAGCAAACCTCAAGAGCGCCACTGCATTCGGCGCTCAGTAGTCGAGACGCTCGGTCTCCACCATGTCGTCGTCGCTGTCCCGCATCACGTTGACGCTCATGGCACTTCACGCCGCTGTCGCGACGGCAGCGACCATCAGCATGGCAGTCCCGCTGGCTCACGACCCGCGCTGCTTCCCTACCGACTTCCTGTTCGGCACGGCCACCGCCGCGTTCCAGGTCGAGGGCGCGTGGAACGCCTCCGGGCGCGAGCCCAGCATCTGGGACGCCTACTGTCGCTCCAGCCCCGACGTCGCGTGCGCGGACGTGGCCGACGACTTCTACCACCGGTACAGCAAGGACATCGCGACCATGGCGCGCATGGGGCTGACGTCGTTCCGGTTCTCCGTCTCCTGGTCGCGCGTCATGCACTGGGACCCGGCAGCCAAGCGCTTGGCGCCGACCGCCGGCGGAATTGCCTTCTACCACGCGGTGCTGGACGACCTTATTGCCCACGGTATGACGCCGATTGTGACGCTCTACCACTTCGACCTGCCAGCGTCGCTGCACACGGAGCTGACGCCCGAGGGCTGGCTGAACCGCGAGATCGTCGGCCACTTCGAGGACTTCGCGCGGCTCGCGTTCGGCGAGTTCGGCGGCAAGGTGCGCTACTGGGCCACATTCAACGAGCCGCTCACGTTCATCAGCGGCGGCTACGGCTCGTGCGACGCCGCGCCTGGCGACATGATCCCGTCCGACACCAACACGTACACGGTGGCGCATCACGTGCTGCTCTCTCACGCCAAAGCCGTCAAGGTGTTTCGAACCATGCGCCGACAGCAGGAGCAGCTGCAGCATCGACACGGCATTCGGCTGCCTACAGACACCGCCATCCATTCGGCGCCCATTCGGAGTGACGCGCGCATCGGCATCGTCCTGAACGGTGAGTTTGGCTACCCGAAAGACCCGACGAACGTCCGAGACGTGGCTGCGGCCGAGAGGAAGATGCAGTTCGAGCTTGGCTGGTTCATGGCTCCGCTGGTGACGGGTGAGTATCCGCAGGTGATGCGTGAGCGCGTGGGTGACCGCCTCCCACAGTTCTCGGCCGACGAAGCCTCCACCGTCAAGGGCTCGTACGACCTCTTCATGCTCAACCACTACTACTCGCGCGTCGTCACGGACTGCGACTCGCCAACGTCGACCGTCAGCTGTTCCGACCTCGCGCTCGGGTACCAGCGAGACAAGGGAATGGACGACGCGCACCCGCCCGCCAACGCACGCCTTCCGCCTGCCGACAACCCGATCTGCTCCTGGCTCACGGGCTATCCGCGAGGATACCTCGATACCATTAAGTGGGTCCACGCGCAGGACCCGACCGCTGAGATCCTTCTAACTGAGAATGGCTGGTGCGGCGACGACCAAGTGGATAACCTCGACCAGCTCTGGTACCTGCAGTCGTACCTCGAACAGGTGTACGTGGCGATCGTCGAGCACGCGATCCCTGTCATCGGCTACACGGTCTGGTCGTTCATGGACAACAACGAGTGGGGGTCCTACCTCCCTCGCTTCGGCCTGTTCTACGTCAACTTCACGTCCTCGTCGACCGGGATTGGCGGCGGCGACCGCGACGCACCGCGTGACGCGAGTCTCGATCGGATCCCGCGACCTGCGGCTACTTGGTTCGCTAGTGTCGCTTCATCCGGGTGCCTTGATGGCTTTGACGAGACTTTGACAAAGACCGAGAGTGATGCTGTTGCCGGTCCACAAGAGACGCTGGAGGCAGAGGCCACGACGGCCGATGCCAACACTGACGAAGACGACAGCGACAACGCTGTTGCGCTCGTGGGTGCGAGTGGGCGCAGCGAGCTGGAAGGTGAAGACGACCTGGAAGTCGCGCCATGGTCGCTGGCCTTCGTGATCGCGGTGTTCGCTGTCGGTGCCGTGTTGGTCGTGTTCATTGGCCATGAGACGCTGCGACAGCTCGAGAGCTTCCACAACGATGCCGCCGCGGCTCCGTTGCTCGGCACCCGCTGATCCACTGGTAACATGTTCGAGCGTCAGTGTAATATAGAGGACGAGACCATTCAGCACAGGAGACGGCGTCGTTATCGTGGATTGACCCGCACATCGCTATAAGCCCAAAGACAGAGCGGCGGGTCATCAGGCGCGCGTGGTAGAGCTCATGGCGCCGTGGTTGAAGTGTTCGAGGTGATGAGCTCCCAACTGACGAGCGGATGCGCTCCAGCCGTCAGCGCCGACGCTGAAGCGTGGGACTCGGCGAAAATTTCGTGTGATTCGTGTGACCGTCTCGTGCTCGGCTCCTTTTGCGGATCGCCAGTCCTCACCTCAGTGTTCATTTCCGCATTCGGGGACTCGGGAACAAGCACCACGGGCATTCCGGACGTATCCTGCGGCGTATCGTCATTGCCGCCACGACCATGCGTCCATCCCAAGCCTCAGCAGTGCTGACGACCATCGTGATGGTGCTTTCAGCTGCCTCCGCCGGTCTCTTGGTGGCGGCAGGAGACATCTCTCCGGCTGGCTCAGGCGCAAAGTGCTTCCCCGACTCGTTCCTGTTTGGCACGGCGACGGCCGCGTACCAGGTCGAGGGCGGGTGGCAAGACGCAGGGCGCACGCCGAGCATCTGGGACGACTTCTGCCGCGAGCGGGCGGACTCCGTTGCGTGCGCCAACGTCGCTGACGACTTCTTCCACCGGTACAAGCAGGACGTGGGGCTGATGGCGGGCATGGGGCTGAACGCGTTCCGCTTCTCCATCTCCTGGTCGCGTGTCATGCACTGGGACGCCGCCTCAAAGCGCATGGCGCCCAACCCCGAGGGCATCGCGTTCTACCGGTCGCTGCTGACCGAATTGCTCTCCAGTGGCATCGCGCCCGTCGTGACGCTGTACCACTGGGACCTCCCCTCGGAGCTACACACGCAGCTGTCTCCTCCTGGCTGGCTCAACCCGGCGATCGTCGAGCACTTTGTGGACTTCGCCGAGCTCATGTTTGCAGAGTTCGGCCAGCAAGTGCCTTACTGGGCGACGTTCAACGAACCCTGGTCATTCACGACCCAGGGCTACGGCAGCGGCCGACGCGCGCCGGGTATGAGCAACTCGGGCAGCAACGTGTACCTCGCGGCGCACCACTTGCTGCTCGCTCACGCCGAGACCGTCGCGCGATTCCGCGAGCGGAGAGCGTCGTCGGAGAACAGCTCGATCCGCCCGGACGCCCGAATCAGCATCGTGCTGAACCTCGACACGGCGTATCCGTTGGACGCGAGCAACGAAGCGGACGTCGCGGCGGCCGAGCGCAAGATGCAGTTCGGGCTCGGCTGGTACCTGCAGCCGATCGTGTCAGGCGAGTACCCCGCCATCATGAGGGAGCGTGCTGGCGACCGACTGCCGACGTTTACGGCGGAGCAGTCCAGACTGCTGAGCGGGTCCTACGACCTGTTCATGCTGAACCACTACTCGTCCAAGGTGGTAACGGACTGCGACAGCGCGCGTTCCCGCGTGAATTGCTCCACGTTGGCGCTCGGATGGGAGCGCGACCTGGGCATCGACGACTCGCGGATCCCAGAGGGCTCGCGGCCGGCCAGTCTGGACGATCAGGGCCGTCCCAACTGCGCGTGGTTCTCGGGGTACCCGGAGGGCTACATGGCGACCATCAAGTGGATGAGCAAGCACGACCCGAACGCCGAGATCCTGCTGACGGAGAACGGCTGGTGCGGCAACGAGACGGTCGAGAACCTGGACCAGCTGTGGTACTACCAGGCGTACTTGGACCAGGTGCACCGCGCCATCTACGACGAGCAGATCCCCATCATCGGGTACACGGCCTGGTCGTTCGTGGACAACTACGAGTGGGGCTCGTACAAGCCGCGCTTCGGACTGTTCTACGTCGACTTCACGGCCGCAACGGGCCGCGCGGACGAGCAGACGCCGCCGATGGACAAGCTGCAGCGCGTTCCGCGCCCCGCAGCGCGCTGGTTCGCACAGGTCGCGCGGTCCAAGTGTCTGCCTCTCGACGGCTCCACCGCCGTCGCCGCGCCAAGCGCGCTCAGGAAGTCGACGCTGACGCTTGTGGTAGTTGCGGGCATGCTCGTCGCCGCCGTGGGCGTCGTGGCGGCCCTCGCAACGGCCTGTGGCCGCCGCCTCCGCCGCCGCTCGTCGACATCGGCAGAGCGCGCCAATTTGCTGGGGTGAGAGGCGTAATCAGGTTTTCAGAATCTGAGAATTCGTAACCCAACTTGGAATCCCCTTTGACAAATGATATCGTACCCCGCCAAAATCAAGCGTAACCTGTTTTATTTACCTCTGTAAATGCATAATATCGAGCTGATATTTTTTTGGTGGGTTCAAAACGCCAACTGACTGAGTTTGAGGCGGATTTTCCCCCGTCTATGAGCGCCAGGACTTCCCGAAAGCGCACCCGAAGATCCGACCGATCGATCGATTGACTCGCGCGCTTCCTCCCCGTCATTATAGGACTCGCCGCTCCCCCCACAGGCCGAGACCAACCACAAGACGCTGCGATGAAGACGACGGTCGTGCTGGGCGCGCTGGCGGCCCTCGGCGCTCCGCTGACGGCCGCGAACCTGACGGAACCGGTCGTGTCCCCGGCGGCGCAGCTCAATGGCTGGTACGCGTGCGGCTCGGACACGATGGTCAAGCACGTGGGCGCGGAGGACGAGGCGCACAGCGACGCATACTACCTGGAGACGTCAGACGTGTCGGCGACACAGCGGCGGAAGCAGCACGGCGGCCAGGGCCAGGGCGCGTCCAAGCTGAAGCAGTCCAAGTCGGCGGTGGCGCTGGGCGACAGCGACGTGACGCTGCCCTTTATGCAGCAGTCGTTCGACTGGATGTACGCGCAGCAGGACTGGCACAGCCGCTCGGCGACCAACAGCAGACACTCATCGTCCAGACGCCACAGCAAGAAGGGCGCGGCCTCGACCGACGCGCCGCGCTACGAGTGCGGCGAGTTCCGCGTGCCCATGTGCTACGACGGTGTGTGCGAGAGCGACAAGACCATCGACATCTTCGTCAAGCGCGTGGTGGCCGCCGACGGTGCCGACGCGGCCGACAAGTCACTCTGGATCCTCCAGGGCGGGCCGGGCGCGTCCTCCATCGGCATTGAGAGCCTCATGACGACCATGTTCTACGAGCTCGACCGCAAGGTGAACATCTACACGATGGACCACCGCGGCACGGGCCGAAGCAGCCGGCTCGAGTGTCAGGCGGCCGAGGCCATGGTATACGGCAGTCCGTCGGGCCCGACAATCTCGATTAACGAGATCCCGGCGTGCATCGACGATCTGCGGTTCCAAATGGACAACCAGACGGCGGCCTACTCCATCACAAGCGCCGCGATGGACCTGCGCACCATCATCGATAGCGCCATGGCCGACACGGACGTGTTCGTCTACGGCCTCAGCTACGGCACGTACCTCGTGGAGCGCCTCGTGCACGTCGCCCCCGAGTCCGTCAAGGGGTTCATCGTCGACGGCATCGTGTCCGAGACGGGCGCGACGGTCGAGCAGCGCTCAACCTTCTCCAACTGGGACCACGACGTTGCGGTGACGGCCGACCGGTTCCTGGCCGACTGCCTCGAGGACGACTACTGCAAGAGCAAGTTCCCGGGCGTGAGCAACCTCACCGAGTTCACGCTGCAGCTCTACGCCGACCTGGACGCCGCGGCGAAAACCCCAGGCACGAACGCCTGTGCGGACGCGCTCGCCAACAACGGCGTGCGGCCTTCGTACCTGCTGCGAACGACCTTCAGCGACTACCTCATGTCCGACACGGACCGTCTACTCATCCCAGCGGTGATCTATCGCACGGCGCGGTGCTCCGACAGCGACGTGGAGGCGCTGGAATACTTCGCTGAGGGTCTGGTGTACGACACGAGCGCGGACGACGGCGATGTGGACACGGAGACGCTGCTGTACGACTCAGACATGCTGTACTACCTGATCGTGTTCTCGGAGATGTGGGAGACGCCCACGCCCGACAAGGCCACGCTCATCGGTTGGTACGAGAGCGGCGTCGCAGCGTCCGACAACTACCTGACGCTGCCGTACTACTGCCTGTTCACGGGCAGCCGCGAGGACGCGTGCAAGCAGCTCGTGCACCTGCCGCCCTCCAACCCGCTCATGTACGAGCGTGACCAGTTCTGGAACATCACGGGCGAGCTCCGCGACGGCGTGACGGCCCTGCTCATGACCGGAGGGCTCGACATGCAAACGCGCAACTTCTACGGCGAGCTCGAGTACGAGATGCTAGGCGGGCAGCGCATGCTGGTGGACTTTGAGTACGCGGGCCACTGCACGACGTTCACGACGCCGACCGTGAGCGGCGGCGCGACGTGCGGCGTGCAGATCCTGGCGTCGTTCGTGCAGCAGGACGGCGAGCTGAGCCAGGTGGACACATCGTGCATGGACGACCTGTACGGGCTGTCGTTCGAGGGCGGCGAGGGCGACGCCTTGTCGACGTTCGGCACGATGGACTTGTACGATGCCTAGGTTGACGTAGTTGAGAATGCACGCGATTGGTGAAAATAGACGCAATAATACGACGAAAAACGCTCCTTATTGGCTGAAACTACTTGTACAAACGTTTGATTGGCTGAAAACGAGGAGATACGTAGCGGATCCAGCCATTACCAAAAGCCCAACAAAGCGAAAAATGGACGTGCCGGCGTGGCACCCGGCGAACGAGGACGCGAGCGCGGCGCGGCGCATCCGCGAGCTGTCCGGTAGCGCGGCGGCCAAGCGCGTCGAGTTCAAGGTGATGGCGGGCTCGAGCGCCGACACGTCGACGGAGGCGGGCCGCGAGCTGCTCAGCGACATGCGCGGCGACGGCGGGGGCGCCGCGTGGACTGGCCGCGGCTTCTTCGACGCGTCCGACCGGCTCTACCTGCTCGAGCAGAAGCGCCTGAGCGAGGAGGGCGAGCAGCGCGAGCAGCAGAAGCGCGTCGAAGGTGCGTCCGTTGCGCTGCGTACACCTGTGTGTGGGTGACTGGACCGGTACTGATCCATAGACGGACAGAGCTGCGCAGATTCCGGTCGAACGCGCTCAAGCTGCAGGCGCAGAAGCCGCCGTCGCCGGCGGTGGCCGTGCCGCTTGTTCCCGATGCACCCAAGAAGCCGCTGGTGGGCGCCGCGACGCCCCTGGTCGTGATCAAACCCAAGAAGCGGCCAGCGACCGAGGCGCGGGACGGAAGCAGCGTCGTCAAGGTAAAGAAGAAGACCAAGAAGGAGGCCAAGGCGGCGTCGTCACCCAAAGCCAAGCAGACACAAAGCACAACCGTCGCCAAAGACCAAGCGAAGCCGGCCAAGCCAGCGGCGGGGCCGTCAAAGGGCGAAAGCGAGCTGAAAGCTCCTGTTGCGCCGGCGGCAGCAGCGGCGGCGCTGGTCGTGGGCTACTCGAGCAGCAGCGACAGCGACGCGTGACAAGTACTGCAAACGCGTGTGCAATGGGATCAAGATTCCATGACATCGCTAGCACACTCGGTCGCATCGTCTCCTTCATTTGCACTCGTTAGTCGACACTAGGGCCGCTTTGCCTCGCCATCGCTCCTCTTGCTCCATCGCATCCTCCCCGCCCAGTTGACGCAAGTCAGATGGAGTCGGCCACCGCGGATTTCGAACAGCGCGTCCTTCTTGCTGAACCGCGCCAGCAGCAACACCAGCGTGTTCTGTTTGTCCTCGTGAACCGTTGAACCGTGCTCTCAATGCGCCATCTACCAGCGTCAGACAGTGCAGGGTTTGTGGCCACTTCGCTCGTCAACAGCCATCCCAACGGTACAGTACACAAAGGCTCGCGCCATTCTCATTATTTGTCGCGTTTCCCACTAACACCAACGTCGCAGAGACCTCTCCCGGCTGATTCGGGTCACGACGCGAAGCTCCGTGGGCAACGGCAATAAGCAACGTACCGAGACGGACTCAAGTCGCCACTCTAGCCGGTCGCAATGGCAATGCGAATGAAGCATAAGAGAGTCCACGTGGATCTCAACCGGGTGCACAACCAACTCGACGAAACGCTGGCGCTCTACGACCAACGCTGCGCCGAAGGCGCAGGTGTGGAAGACGACGGCCCAGAGAGCGTTCCACTCGTCATGTTCAAGCACATTTCGCGCGAGGACTTCAGCGTCTGGCTGTGCAAGCACGAAGGGGACCTTCGCCGCTGGGAGTATGAGCCGCTGACGGACACGACAGGACGCGTTGTCGTGTTTTCTTTTCCGACCAGAGCAACTGAGCGAACCGCAGGCGTGATCGCCCAAATGGTTCTGGAGCAGATTATGCTCATCGGCAACGGCATCCGCCTCATGCGATCACTCGTTATAGCAGCGGCACCTACACTGAACGTCGGGGACCGTGATCAGGAGCCCAGTATGTCGTTGATTCCTGCGGGTCTGAATCCGAACGCGTTCCCGAACCTCATCGTGGAGGTCTCGCACAAGAACCAGACGTGGCCCCAGTTGGTTGCCAAGCTTCGTCGCTGGATGGGGCCTAACACGACCGTCCTGATCGCGATTGGGATCCGGATTTGCCCTCGACGCAGACGCTTCATGCTGATGCGTCGCAACCCGCAGTTCAACGCTGATAGAGACGATGATGGCGACCGTCTCATCGTGCAGGAAGGTCACTTCGAGGCTGTTCAGCAGCACCGCGTCGCGTTTACGGTGGCGGAGCTGTACGTCGGGGCCACGATACCGGCGGCGTTAGATGGTCACCAAGGCGATGACATTGTTATCGACCTTGTCGACTTGCTCGACGTGATCAACACGGCGGTTTAGTGATGACGCGGCGGCTCTGCCAGCTCGCAATCTCGTGCGATCGCATATTGCTGCTCGCTAGAGTAGTGCGTGGTGAGGCATGCATTTTGAGTGAAGACATGTTGTCCTGCTCTTGCTCTCTCTCGCTGTTCGTCCATCGCTTTACCACCCGGCAACACGCCCAACGTCCTGACCAACACTGACGAGACGCCGACGGTATCGCTAGGGCCGCTAGGCGCGCTGCGAGGCGTGATCGCGACTGCGCAGCCCGGACCAACACGCCACTGCCCACCGCCGCGTGACATGAAGCACCCGAGCGTGAGTCTTTTCATGATACATTTCGTGTTGCCTTGCATGCAGTCTATCCAGAGTTTCCGCGTCTGGCACAAGAGAGAGCTCCTCGCTCGCCCGCCCACACACTATACACCAACCACACGGCGCCATAATTACTCGTCGTCGCTGTCGAACGTGATCTTGGTGGCCTTCTTGGTCGCATCGATGTTCTTGGCGAACGCGCCGTACAGCTTGTGCTCCTTCTTCTTGACGTGCGTGCCGAACTTGAGCAGGTCCGCGGGCACCGTCTGGTTCGAGTCGCGCAGCACGTTGACCAGCTCGCCGGCGCGCGGCTTGTCGTTGGCCGTGAAGAACGTGTGTGCCGTGCCCTTCATGCCGCCGCGACCGGTGCGCCCGATGCGGTGCACGTAGTCCTCGATCGTCAGCGGGAACGAGTAGTTGAGCACGTACTCGACGCCGCGGATATCGAGGCCGCGCGCGGCCACGTCGGTCGCGATCAGCAGCGGGATCTCGCCCGACTTGAACTTCTCCACCGCCTGCGTGCGCTGCTCCTGCGTGCGGTCGCCGTGGATCGCCGCGCACGTCCAGCCGCGCTGCCGCAGCATGCGCTCCACGCGGTCCGCCTCCTTCTTGTACAGCACGAACAGCAGGATGAGGTTCGTACCGCTCGAGTGGTACTTCTGCAGCAGCGAGTGCACGCGCGCGTCGCGGGCGCGGTCCTCGACCACCTCAACGATCTGCGTCACGTTCTGGCTCGCGGCCAGGTCGTCCGAGCCGATCGTCACCTTGACGGGGTCGATCAGGAACTCGTGCGCGAGCGCCTGGATCGACTGCGGCCACGTGGCGCTGAACATGGCGATCTGGCGCTCGGCGTGGGTCTCGCCGATGATCTTGCGGATGTCCTTCTCGAAGCCCTCGTCCAGCATGCGGTCCGCCTCGTCCAGCACCACATACGATACCTTGGAGAGGTTGCACGAGCGGTCCTCGACCAGGTCCTTGAGGCGGCCGGGCGTCGCCACTACCACGTGCACGCCGTCGCGGAGCGCCTTCTTCTGCGTGTGCTTGGGCACGCCACCGTAGATGCAGATGCTCCGGAGCCCGCATAGTTTGCCCGCCTGCGTGATCACCTCCGAGCTCTGCATGGCCAGCTCGCGCGTGGGCGCCACCACGAGCATGCGCGGGCCAGGCGCCTTGGCCGAGATGGGCGCCTGGTCGGCCACGTGGACCAGGCCGGGGATGGCGAAGGCCAGCGTCTTGCCCGAGCCCGTCTCGGCGATGCCGATGATGTCGCGGCCCGAGGCCAGGATGGGCCAGCACTGGCTCTGGATGGGCGTGGGCTTGTCGAAGCCCGCCGTGACCTTCATGAGCTTGTCCGCGAACTTGACGTCCGAGAAGGCCAGCACCGGCCGGTAGAGGCAGTTGTTGCCGCTGATGGTCATCTCGTGCTCCTGGTGGAAGGCCGAGACCGCGTCGTTGGTCATCTGCGCCGTCGCCTTGCTCTCCACGTAGAAGGCCTTCTTGAAGCTGCCGTCCGACGCCGGCGGCTGCTGGAACGGGCCGTCGGAAAAGTCAGTAGCCGCATCGTCCGACGTGTGCTTCTTCTTGTCCTTCTTGTGCTTCTTGTGCTTCTTGTCGGCCTCGGGCGCCTCGGTCTCCTCCTCGCGCTTGTGCTTCTTGGCCTTCTTGTGCGCCTTCTTGTCGTCCGCCGGCACCGCCGCCGCCGCCTCGGTCTCCGCCGCCTTGCGCGCCGCCTTCTTCATCTTCTTCTCCAGCTTGCGTTGCGCCTTGGCATCCGCCGCCGCCACCGCGCCGTTCATCCTCGTCGTCAAGTAGTCAGCCAAAGTGTCGATTGGAACGGAGCCAATCGCGGAATGGACGGAGCTTTTCGGTTGGAAGCCAAGCACAGCCAATCAAACGCAGGGTACTGATAAAAATGGTAATGACACGTCCGTAACAAGTCTCGGTCTTACTTCCCGCGCGTCGCTCGGACGCCTCGTCAACTTATACGAGAGTATCAGTTCAGCGGTGCAATACAGTACATCCCCTTTGAATCTTTATAACCTAGACACAAACAGGAGGTTTTTCCACGATGAACGCGGGGTGTTTTGAAAAGCGGGTGAGGTTTTTCCCAGGTTTGAACCGCCCCCGCGCGCGCAAGAACGCCACAGCGCGCACAACACACGCGCAGCCTGGAAACATTCGCATTCGCACTGGGTTACGCGGCGGGTTACGCTCGCGTTTGTCGGTCGATTGCGCGCGTTCGAGGCACCCGGCGGCATGGCGGAGCGCGGGGACGCGTACGCGCTGACGACGCCCGTGGTCAAGCGGCGCGACACCATCACCAGCCAGCTGCAGCGCGAGATCCTGGGCTTCTCGGCGGCCATGGGCGCCGCGGGCTACGGCGACGCGGAGGAGAAAGGGGCGTCAGCAGAGGCACGCGGCCAGGGTGACATTGAGATCGCGACACCCGACAAGTTCGCCAGGCTCGAGGGTGCTGCGACTTCTTCTACTACTAGCGAAAGCGTGGACGCGAGCGCGGGGGAGCGGCGGCGGACGCTGTCGCCGACGTCGGCGTCGGTGCTGCTGCGCCTGGAGGCCGTGGACGACAGCGCCATCTCGCGCACCGACACGGTGTCGCCCACGGCGATGCGGCGCGTGCTGCTGGAGGACTTGCTGAGCGGCGGAAACGCGCCGCTCTCGGCGCCGTCGACAGGCCAGTCGGCCGGCAGCGACGAGGATGTGGACCTGGAGCAGGTCGCGCAGCTGAGGGAGTTCACGGAGGCGTCCAGGATGGAGCTTCGGGACAGCCCAGCGGCGAGCGCGTCGCCCATGCAGCGCAAGGCGCGCAGGAGGAGCACGGAGCGCTCGCCGAGTCAGGAGAGAGCGCTGTCGTCGCCAGCAGCGGCCACTCGCTCGGCGGCCAAGAAGTCTCCCGGGAAGCGCGCGCGGTCGTCGCCGTCCAAGCGCGCGTCGCCTGCCAAACAGGCCAAAGCGGCAGTCAGCGACGAGGACGAGCGCCGCAAATCGACGACCACCGACAGCTTCACGGACGGGCTGTTCTCCTCCAGCTTGCTGAACCAGCAGGCAGCCACAGAGGAAGACAAAGAGGAGCACGCTAACATTTCGCAGCAGACGACGCTCGTCGACTCGATCACGTCGTCGCCGGATCGCCGAGCGACGTTGGAGCCGACGGACGCGGAGTCCATCATGGCCGAGATGAGCGAGACGGTGGCCGACGGCGCGAAGCCTGCTTCGAACAGTGCGACCGCTCTTCGGCGACAAACGATCGCGAGCCATCCTGTCGCTTCCTCGTCGTCCGAAGCTGGTATTCGTCGGTCGACTCTCGATCCGAGGGACGTGTCGCTGATGCAGAGTGAAGCGGTTGCGGCGGAAAGCGCTGGAGATGGCGTAGCTGCTGCGTCGGAGGGCCTGCGACGACAGACCATCGGGGACAGCGAGCTGGAGGAGCTGAACAGCGTGTTGGGGAATGTGAGCATGGGCGACGAAGCGCCGAGTCACAGTCCAGCGCGAATTGTCGGCGCTCGGAAGAGAACCAACGCGTTCGACGCGACTGCTGACGAGCAAGTGTTGAAGCGAGCCAAGACGTCGAGTCCTTCGCGATCAAAGGACAAGGAGGCTGGTGACGCGAACCAGCGCCAAAGCGAAAAGCAGCGATCACCAGCGAGGGCTAAGAGCACAGGAGCATTCTCCAGTCCAAGCAGAATCCCAAGACCACGGTCATCAAAGGCTCCCCTTCAAAGCAGATCTCCCGACGCTGCTGCTATTGTGGATGGCGATATGACGTCTCCTCCTGCCCAGGGCACGCGGTCGAAAACGCCGCTTCGAGGTATCCTGAGCGCCCGGAAGCGAGCGAAAGACCAGGCGACTCCGACCAAGTCGGTCAACTTTGGTCCGTCAATGGGCGCGGAATTCAACCACGGGTCGCCCTCGACGTCTATGACGCCGATGAACGCTAACAAAGCGCGTGCGATGTTCCCGCTGGACCGACCGAGCACTCCTGACGACGAAGAAACGTCGCTGAACTCGTCAATCTTGGACGAAGCGGACGCTCGTTCGCCTGATCTGGACATGAACAAGAAGAGCCAAGACGATACGCTGGATGGCGACGACGATCGTCGTTCGAGCCTTGCGGTCCTGAAATCTGCGAACAAGCCTCGTCGTCGGTATAGCCTGCGCGGTGTCAGTCCTCTGGATAACCAGAGAGAAGCGCGCCGACGAAGACGCGCCAGTGCGATCGGGGGCACGTCGACGACATCTACTGGCATCTCGCTGCCAGCTAGTCAAATCCCAAAGCCGTTCCTGTCGACTACTGCCAGTCAATCATCGTTCTTGGCCGATGCCAATGTGAGCCTGCAAGACCCGACGCCGTACGCAGACTCGTCCGCGTCGTCCGACGTCGGTGAAGACATGGAGCTCACCGGTGAGCATTCGTTCCAGGCTTCGGCGGTTCTTCAAGAGACGATTAATATCATGGCGAGCTCCGTTCGTGCGCGAGAAGAGAACGCAGTGGATGCTGACGAGGACGACCACACCGTGGAGTTGGGGAGCCTGGGCGACCTACTCGCGGAATCAGCCTCGTACGAGCTTCCATCCGCGGCAGCGGTGGTTGCTGCGGCCGCGGCGTCAAGGATTAACCCGAGCCAAGACCACGAGATCACGCTCGATCCGATTCAGGAAGAAGACGAGAGTGGCGCGAACTCGTCGCGGCAAAGTATGATGAGCCTCGCGTCAAGCGCCGACGACAGTGACGCGGATGACGATGGCGAGCGTCGCACGTCACTAGCGATCAATCTGTCGTCTCAATTTGAACGGATCGGATCTGCGTCCAAAACCGGCAAGGAGAGCACGTCGACTGTCGACGAGGGTAGCGCTGAAGAAGCCGCCGCCATCCCGCCCATTGAGTTGGACGAACTGCTTTCATCGGTGGAGCTCGACAAGACGCAGACGACGATCACGAGCGGACCAGCGTTCTTTGAAACTGACCCCGAGACGGCCACTACTGCCATCAGCTTCCTGTGCTCGGCTGAAGCTTGCTCGGATGTCGTGGAGTGGCACGCAAAGGAGATTTCTTCCTGGTCGGCGGGCTTGTCTGACGTCCTGCCGGCGTTGCTGGGCGAGACGGCTCCTTCGTTTCTCGGCGACGAGCGGTACGCCGATGACATCAAGCAGGCGGTGAAAGATCTGTTTGCTGGCGAGGCGGCTAGTGTCCGCAGTGGGTGGTGCCAGTGGCGCGCGCGGATGGAGACGCAGATGGCGGAGAAGCTCACGGACTGCGCGAACGACCTCGAGACGGATGTGGCGTCACTGAAAGCGACGGTCGCGAACGACGCGCTGCAGCGACAGAGCGAGGTAGCAGCTATCCAGGAACTCATTGAGCGCGAAACGCAGATGGCGCAGCTGCTGGACGCGATCGAAGAGCAGCAGTCGGTCCGCAACGAGTACGCCGCGGCCGTCGCGACGCTGGAGAACCAGTGCTCCTCGCTGTCGCTGGAAGAGTCTGTGCTTCAGACGCAGCTGAGAGTGCTCGAGGGCCGCGCCCATGAGCTGGAACCGGTCACCGCGTCCAAGTCGATTCGCACGCAGCATAAACTGCTTGAAGTCGAAGAGATCTTCTCTATCCAGGAGAGTCTTTCCGGCTGGCGAATTGTGGAGGCGACGTCGACCCACGTCAAAGTGAGCGCCAAGTATGAAGACGTGCTGTTTGACGTGGACGTGGACATCTCGGTGGTGATCCACTCGCCGGACGACGAGGGAGATGACGCGCCGTTCTCTGTCACTCTGAAGGCCCGTGAAGCGATCAAGCGTCGCAAGCAAAGCGTGTACCTCAAGCCGGATCGCGACGTGGTGTTGCTCGTCCAGCGTCAGCTGTTCGACTCGGCGCGCCTCGCCGTCGTCGTCGGTGAGGCGCGAGGGCGATCAGGCGCCCAGAACCGCCACGCGCGGCTGTGCTCGAACGTCCAGCTGCTGCAGAACTACGTCGCGCAGTCGTTCCAGTTCCTGCGCGAGCTGCGCGAGCTGTCAATGCACTTGAGCTTGTCGCTGGACGTGGCCCAGCGGACGCTATGGGCGCAATTCATCAAGTTTCCTCCATCGCCGAGTGAGCCGGACGCGCTGGGCTCCAAGTTCCGCGTGGGGCTTCCGTTTGGTCACGCGGCGCCGTTTGCCAGCGGCGAGGCCGTGATCGACGTCGCGTACGGAACGGTACGTTACGTGTTCTTCTTCTGCTGGTGAATGTCCTGATGGTGGATACTGACGCTCACCGTGGCTCTGTTGTAATGATCGATCAGGTCTCCGCCGACGCCGTGAGGAGAGAGGTCGCGCGCGTGTCTCGCGACCGCTTGGAGTACTTTTCGCGCGTGTGTCGCCGGATTCACGACGTGTTCGTGCGGAGGTGAAGGCGAGCGAGCGACCGCCAGAGTGAGCATATAGCGAACCCAGTGAGTGCTTCGACCGCCAGTGTGGCGACACGAAGCACGTCGTGCATAAGAGAGAGCAAGCGGCGAGGGAGGGACGTGCTCGGTATCAACAAGGACCTTATCTATTGCCAACACTCCAGGCAGGGGGCAGCAAGCTGTGCTGTCGAAGCTCGTCCCCCGGTCAGTTCCTAATCCCGTGCTAGTGCTCACTCACCCGCCGTCGAAGGAGGCTCACACTGTCCTCCGCTCAGTCGTCCCAGTCGTCGTCGCTGTCGTCGCCGGCCGTCGCGCCGGCCGCTGGCGCTCCGCCGCGCTGGTGCAGCTGATGCAGCGACGGCTGCGCCGCGAGAGACTACAGTTCGATCGTCAACCACACGCACAGCAAGGTGAGCACCAACGCCACCACTCGAGTGTCAGCACGGCACGTACGTTGAGCCGCTCGAACTGCTCGGCCTTGGCGCGCGCCTCCTGCTCCTCGCGCCGCAGCCGCGCCTGGAACTCGAGCGTCTTGGGCCGGTATCCGGCCGCCGCCTCGCTCGGCTTCTCGGACAGCGGCGTCATCCCTGTCACATTCATGCACCATCATCCACGTGAGTCGTCTATCAACCTCTCTACGCGTCCAAACTCCGTGTACTACGGGACTGTTGAACGCACCGTCAGGGCAGAGCGAGTCGTAGGCCAGCGGCGGGATGGCGTCGCCTTCGAACCACTGGTCGGCGCTCAGCAGCGGCTCGTGCCGCCGGCGGACCGGCCCGAACACGTCGTCCTGGAAGAACTCGCGCAGCTTGTCGGCGCGCGGCACGCTGAAGGCGACGCGCTCGACGCTCGCGGGCGTCAGCACCAGCAGCCGCGCGAGCTCCAAGTTGCGCACGTCGCACAGCGTCTTGGGCAGCAACGCTGCGCCGCCGATGGCGAGGCCGCTGCCTCCGTCGGTGGCCGGGAGCGCGAACGGGAGGTTGGCGTGCGCCGTCGCTGTCTCGGGGTGCAGCTCGTAGCTCCAGACGTGGCGGCTGCCGACGCCCGGGAGCAGCAGCAGGCGCGAGCTGTGGT
Organism: Phytopythium boreale; assembly: GCA_023338115.1. Lineage (NCBI taxonomy): Eukaryota > Oomycota > Peronosporomycetes > Pythiales > Pythiaceae > Phytopythium > Phytopythium boreale. The sequence continues at coordinate 25,114 of JAADYG010000134.1, forward strand.
CGTAGAACGGGAAGCAGACCGTGCCGCTGGTCGGGTCGACGCCCGTGACGGTCGTAGGCGCCGCGAGCGGCTCGAGCAGGCGCCGCGCGTCCCACATGCTCAGCTGCGTGTCTCCGCGCGCGTTAGCGCCGACGGTCAGCAGCTCGTGCGGGGCGTTCAGCCAGGCCACGAACTGCGGTCGAGCGCCCTCGAAGCCGCAGCTCATGCCGGTGACCGCGTGCGAGCCCAGCGCGCGCGGGTCGAACACGCGCACGACGCGGTCGCGACTCGCCGTGGCCAGCAGACTGCCGTCCTCGTTGAAGGCCGCGTTCCAGGCCGCGTCGTCCAGCTTGTCGGCGATGCACACGCGCTCCTGCGCCGTCTCGACGTCCCAGAAGCGCAGCGACCGGTCGCTGCCCGTGGAGCACAGCACGTTGGCCGCCGTGGGGTGGAACGACAGCGTGCGCACGCCGTTGCCCGCGCTCGAGGGCGCCAGCGCCTGCCGCGGCTCGCCCGTGACGTTGTCGGCGTCGCCCGCCGCGGTCCCGGGGTGCAGCCGACGCACCGACCAGAGCTGGATGGTGTTGTCGGCCGAGCCGCTCGCGAGCAGCGAGTCGTCGAACGGACTGAAGGCCAGCGCCGTGACCTCCGCGCGCTGCGCGTTGAGCACCGACGTGGTCGTGGTCGACGTGGATGCGCGGCCGGAAGCGTCCAGCGGCTGCACGAGCACGGGGCCGCCGGGACCGGCGACGGGCAGCGCCCAGAAGGACGCGTTCGCCGCCATCACGGGCAGGCTCGCGCTGCGCTCCACGCGCTTGTCGCCCAGGTTGAAGGCCGCGCCACGAGCCGCCGGCGTCCCGTGGATGTACTTGAGCTTGTGGCCGTACCGCGCGCCCAGCCGCTGCGCTTTCGCGGACAGCGCGGTCAGATCGTCTTGCTCGTCGTCGTTGTAGCGGTCGCTCGCGCCATCTGTGGCACTTTTAGCTGCTGAGGTGGTTCCGTCACTGCTGCCGCCCGCTACTGGCGCTGGAGGAGGCGGCGTGACCCACGTGACGGGCGCTGGGGCGCTGATCATAGCGACTGGGGCGCTCGGCGCCTCGTTCCACTTGGTGCCGCCCGACCGCCAGCCGTTGGTGTTGGCGTTGCGGCTTGCCTGGGACGACGAAGACGACGCCGCCGACGCCATCGGCGCGTTCCAACCGCTCGTCGCCCACGCGCTCGCCGTCGCTGTCGTTGCCGCCGTCGGAGCCGCCGCCGGCGCTGCAGCGGGAGCTGGCGACGACGCTGCTGCTGGCGGTGCCCACGCATTGGCAGTCAACCCCCACGCCGAGTTGGCGCTCGCAGCCCGTCCAAAAACCCCAGCGACCGCCGTCTCCGCCTCGTTGGCGTCGCCACCGCCGCCTCCGCCGACTCCGTCGCTCGGCTTGACCTGAACGAGCACGGGCGGAGCGTTCCCGCCGCTCAACCACTCGCTCGCGCGCAACGCCGCCACGTCCGCGCGCGTGTCGGGGAACAGGTCGCGCTGGAACTCGCGCGCGGCGTCCTTCCTGGGCACGCGGTAGCTCAGCACGTCGCAGGCGCCGCCCGTGGCGCTGGAGCTGCTCGTGTTGCTCAGACTCAGCACGCGCGCGACCTCGCAGCTGCGGGAGGCGCACGCGCGCTTGGGCAGCAGCGCGGCCGCCAGCGTCGCGTTGCCCAGCGCCGCGCGGTCCAGCGCGTGCACGAACGGCGCGCGAGAGATGTCGACCTCGAAGCAGCGCGCCGTGCGGTCGCCGCGGCCGAGCAGGAAGAGCAGGTTCACGTCCGCGTCGTAGAGCGGCAGCAGCACGCCGATGCCGGCCGCGTCCAGCAGGCGCTCGCGGTGCAGCGGCTTGTCGCTCTTGCGCGGGTCCCACAGCTTGAGCTCGCGCTCCTGCATGCGGTTGCTGCCGGTGGTCACGAAGTGGTCGAGCGCGCCGCACCACGCGACGCCCACGGGCCGGTTGCCGGCGTCGTGCGCGACCGTCGACTGCTCGAACGGCGCCAGCGACGCGGCCGCGCGCGGGTCCACGAGCTGGAAGGCGGCGCCGCCGCTCGCTGCAGTGGCCACCAGCGCCGCGCTGCCGTCGTAGTTCCAGCCCACGGCGCCGATGGTGGTCGCGTCCCCACTAGCGGGCAGCGAGAACGCGGGCTGCTCGCTCTGGAGGTCCAGGACGACCAGCTGGTCGCGCGCGAAGACCGTGACCACGTCCGCCGCCGACGGGTGCGGCCGGATGCCCATGACGGGGTGGCGCGCGTCCGGCAGGCGCAGCTGCGCGGCGGGCGTCGCCAGGTCCGTCTCGAGCTCCGCGCCGCCGCTCGGCAGCCGCCACAGCCTGACCACGTCGTCGTCCGCGCCCGCCGTCAGCAGCGCGTCGCTGTCGAACGGCAGGAACTCGAGCGCCGACACGCGCGACGCGTGCGCGCGCACCAGCGGCGGCTGTCCAGCGCGTGGAGGACGCGGATACCGTGAGTGTCCTGAGTCTTGTACTGCTGGCAATCTACCAACGAGACGGAGGACGCACCGTGCCGGCGGGCTCCTTGGCCGGCCCGTCGAGCCGCTTGACGCGCACGGCGCCGCCGGCGTCCAGCTGGTGCGCGAAGGCGAGGCGCTGCGCGGACGCGGTCAGCAGCTGCGTGTGCTGCGGGCCCGCGTCCGCCGCCACCTGCAGCTGGTCGAAGCTCTGCTCGCGCGGCAGCGCGTGGCTCTCGATGTTGCGGAACTTGCTGCGGGATCAGCATCAACAGCATCAATAGCGTCGGTATCAGAGACCAAAGGGGGCGGCGGAATCAGGTGAGCGGGTCCGGATCTGGTGCCGTCCGCACCTCGCGTGGAACTGGAAGCGCGGCGCCATGGAGGGTCCGGGAGGGGCGCGCCGGCGGGGCGGGGGCACGGGAGGGCGCTAGTAGGAGGGCGAAGGGAGAAAACCGCGCATCAAACGCCCGACTGTACGGTGAACTGTGTGTTGAGCAGGTCGAGCAGACACTGCCACTAGAGCTCGCACTTCAAATCTTCCCCATAAGGTTCGTGCGAACTTATTGGGGCACAAAAACCGCACTTAACGGGTGGGGGCCGCACCCAGCAAAAAGAACCTCCGCATCCGGTGGTGCGCCTGGGGTACGTCCGTCCTCATCCCCGTCCGCACGTCCGCAGTTCTGCGGTCGCTCCCGTCCCGTCCGGTACTTTATCCATCCACATCTACCGCGCATGCTGCTGCGCCGGGTCGTCCGCAGGTGCGCGCGCCCGTCCGCGGCCGACGCCCTGCTTTCGCGGACGCTGTCCACGCTGTCGCTCTGTGTGGACGGCGGGGCCGCGGACCGGCCCGCGTGGCCGTCCGCGTCCGGCCCGCCCCCGCCCTCGATCGGCCGCACCGTGGCCGCACTGGCGTCCGCGTCCGGCCGCAGGCGCCGGCACCCCAAGAAACCCGCGCCGGCCCGTCCGCAGGCGCGTCCGCACCGCCTCCGCGTGGCGGACGAGCGCGTGACCGCGCTGCTCAGCGCCAAGACGCCGCCCGACGCGTTCGCCCGCGCGTGCGAGGCCCTGGCGGACGCGGACGAGGTGGCGCTGCTGGCCGGCACGGACCCGCGCGCCTGGAGCGTGGCGCTGCAGCGGCGGCTGGCGCGCGGGGACGAGGCCGGCGCGCGCGCGCTGCTGGACCTGGCGGCGGGCTTCGCGCGCGAGAACACGACCGAGTCGCTGTGGACGGACCTGCTCTTCGCGGTCCTGCGCGACCCGCGGCCGGGCGGGATGCTGCGCAGCGAGGACACGCTGGTGCGCATGCTGGACGGGCTGTCGGCGCTGCACGGCCGCCGGTTCGTCGCGGACGTGGTGGTGGCGGCCGCCAACGGCTGCGGCAAGGTGGCCATGTTCGACGCCGCGCGGCTGCTGGTCCGGTACCACCTCGACCGCCTCCAGGCAGAGGAGGACGGGGATGCAGAGGACGAAGCCGCGCCGCCCATCCCGGCCAGCATCGTGGGCAACCTGGCGTCCTGCATGGCCGACCGGCGGCAGTTCGCGGACGCAATCGCGTTCGTGGAGCGCGAGCTGCTGGCCCACGCGCGGTTCGACCCCTGCCGCGACTTCCAGCAGCAGGGCTTCCTCGCGCTCTTCCGCAGCTACGCGGCCTCGCGCACGGCGCCCGAGGTCGGCGTGGACCGGTTCCTGTGCTGGGCGCGGCGGCTCGCGGACGAGAAGGGCGAGGAGGAAGTGAGGAACCAGCGGCTGGAGAAGGGCTTCGGCGCCGCCATCCAGTGCTGCGTGGCCACGGGCCGGCCGTCGCTGGCGCTGCGCTGCTTCGACGCCCTGCGCGCGCTCAACGACCGGTTCAGCGGCCAGGTCGACGACGCAGAAGACGCAGAGGACTACATCCAGCTGAAGGAGGTGGCGCCGCCGGACGAGAACGTGTTCGTGAATGTGCTCAAGGCCAGCGCGGCGCTGCAGGACGGCGGGCTGTTCCGCGACGTGTACCGCGAGATGGCGGCGCGCGGCGTGGCCCGCAGCGCCGGCTTCGGGTCGGCCATCCGCTTCTGCCACGTGCACCAGGACGCGGCTTTCCTGGAGCAGGTGCTGGAGGACGCGTTCGCGTGCGAGGCGGCGCTGCAGGGCGAGTGGCTGCTGCCCATCGAGCAGTACAACGACGCGCTGGGCTGCCTGGCCGAGGCCGACGCGTACGAGCAGGCGCGCGAGCTGTTCGAGACGCGGCTGCTGGGCAACCCGTTCGTGGCGCCCGACCACATCACCATGGTGGAGCTGGTCGAGAGCTACCGCGGCGCGTCGCTCTCGGAGCTCTTCCGCCTCATGGAGGTCTTCCTCGAGGAGTTCGGCCTCGCGCCCAACACGCAGGTGTACACGTCGCTGCTGGCCGCCTGCGCGCGCCAGCGACTCGCGGGCGACGCTACGGCGCTGCTCGCGTCCATGCGCGCGCACCGCGTGCCGCCCGACGTCAAGACGTTCACGACCGTCGCGTTCATCTACGGCGCGCAGGGCGACCACGCGGGCGTCGTGGACCTCGTGCGCGCCATGCACGACGAGGGGCTCGCACCCGACCAGAAGTTCTTCGACTACGCGCTGAACGCGCTGTACGAGGCCAGCGGCATCGATGTGTGCTTCGCGCTGCTGGGCGAGGTCTGCGCCGCCGGATTCCCCGTGCCGCACGGGCTCTACCACGCGCTCATCGAGCTCGGCACCGCGCGCGGACTCGTCGAGCGCACGCTGCACGTGGCCTACAACATGGAGTGCGACGGCTTCGCGCTGTCGTCGGCGCAGATGCGCGCGCTGGTCGCCCGCAGCGTGTCGGACGCCGAGGTCGCGCAGCTCGCGCGCACCTTCTTGCTGCTGCACGACGAGTTCCTCCGCGGGCCGGACGGTGCGGACAGCAGCGCCAGTAGCAGTAGCAGTACCGGTGGTGATGACGGCGCGCGCTTCGACGCCGACGTGTACGACGCCATGGTGGCGCTGCTGACGCGGTTCAGCAAGAAGGACGCGCTCGCCAAGGTCCGCGCGCTGGCCGACCGCGCCGGCGTGCGCCTGAGCGAGCACCTGGACGCGGACGACGCGTTGGAGCAGGCGGTCACCGAGAACAAGTAATGCGAGAGATAATGTATCCAGACGAAGGCGATTGCACTCGTTGAGTTTCTTCGGCCGATGTCGTTTGTCTCCTCGCTTCACACTCAAATTGGAGCGCCACTCGAGGCTGATCGGCAATCTCTCGGAATTTACTTGACGGACGGAGGGGCTGGAGGCGTCGGCGAAGACCTGGGGGTTCTGCGCGCGGCCTCGCCAGCAAGCGGGTTCGCACAGCTGCTGTCTTGATCACTGCGTCCTGGCGTTGATCAAGGCGAGCAACTCGGGGAGATTGATGACGATATCGTCGTCCTCGTGACCGACAAGCGAAGGCGGAAGATCGGCGCCGACGTACAGATCCGCCACAGGGAAAGCGACGTGGTGCTGCTGGCCAGCTTCAAAGTTGCCCGTCTGGATGATGAGACGCTCGTTTCCAATGCCGTTGAACTCCGGGTTGCGCCGCATCAAGACGAAGCGCCTCAGTACGGGGCAAATGCGGATCCCGATCGCGACTTGGACGGTCGTGTCCGACCCCATCCAGCGATGCAGCTTCTCCATCAGCCCCGGGAACGCTTGGTTCTTGTACGAGACCTCCACGATGAGGGTCGGAAACGCGTCCGGTTCCAGATCTGCGGGCGTCAGCGTCATGTCGGGCTCTTGGTTGCGGTCGTCGGCGAAATGCTTGGGCGACGCCTCTGGATCCAACGAGCGAATAAGGCTGGCGTCGTTCCCGATGAGCACAACCTGCTCCTGAATCCTGCTGAGGATAACCCCGGCAGTACGCTCATGTACCTTGCTCGGGAAAGAGTACACGACGACTCGCCCTCGTCCTTCCGTCTCTTCAAACGGCTCGTACTCCCAGCGGCGAAGGTCCGCCCCATCCAGCGACGAATCTTGGTAACCAACTGCGGCCACGTCTGGTTCTTGTGAGAGACCTCCACCATGAGGTTGGGGAACGCGTTTCGTCCTAGACCCTGGGGCTTCATGGACTACTGGGCTCTTGGTCGCGGTCGCCGACGTTGAGTGTCGGTGCCGCTGCCATCCGCAGGGAAGCCATCAGGTTGAAGTCGTTGCCGATGCGCACAATCTGCTCGAGGATCATTTGGGCGAGCACGCATGCGGTCTCTTCTGTAGCAGTGGTCGGAAACGAGTATACGACGACTCGTCCTGTCGTCTCTGTCACTGGCTCATACTCCCAGCGACGCAGGTCCCCTTCGTGCTTGCACAGCCAGACGTCGAAGTCCTCGCGCGAAATGTGCTCGAACACGACCACGGGAACGCTCTCCGGGCCATCGTCATCGGCGCCGTCGCCGCCCTCGGCGCAGCGTCGGTCGTACAGCGCCAGCGTCTCGTCCAGTTTCCTTTTCACCTTCTCGAGATTCACATGGCCTCTCTTCTGCTTGTTTCCCACCGGCATGGCTGGTCCAGGTGTTGCCTGGGGCGCTGGCGGGCGTGGTCACTCGTTGTCCTCTGACAAGAGCTAACCGATGCCTTGAGTCATGGGACGGGTCGGACGGGACCGGACAACGATCGCATCTGTAGATCAGGGCCTTCTGAGGAAACACGCACATTCAGATCAATGGCAGCGTCGTCGTTCTCGTCTCGGGTGGTGCTTGCGCTCGATTGGTGTGGATTGATTGAAAGTTCGCTGCATTATCGGCTGAAGCGATGTCGAAGGAAGCTACGCGAGTGGATGCGTGAAAACGAGGCGGCAGCGGCGCAGCAATGAAGCGGAGCGAACGCTGTTAGCACTGTCCTGCCGTCGACTCGCCCTGTCAGCACGCGTGGTCGGTCTCTCTAGTATGCATGCTGATCCGGGTGCGCTTGGTGATGACCAGCGACCGACTCTGCTGCGCGTTTAACGCGTCGATCGCGTCTCGAATCGATTCCTCCGTCGTCCCGAGCAGCTGCTGCTCGCTCTTGATCCTTCTGGAGCGGTCGTTGGGCGACAGATCGTCCGGTGCGGAGTGGTAGAAGACCGAGAAGCGCATGACGCCGTCGTCAGCGGCAGCGCTAAGCACACGGTCAACGACTAGCCGAACGCGCGGGAGGTGGAACTCGGAGGATACGACGTGGACGTTCTGGATGTGGAGCCGACGGAGAGTCTGGATCAGCTGGATTGACTCGTCCACGATGCTCGTCTGGAGGACACGAACGTGCAGAATGAGAACCGGCAGTCAGAAGGCGGCTAAAAGGTTAAAGGAGGTGTCAAAGAGCTGTTGGTGCCGGCCTACCGAGCAGCAGTCCATGATGACGAGATGCGGCGAGACTCCGGCTTTCACGAGCGCGTTGCGGATCTGCTCCGCCTCGACGGCCACGTCGCTGCTCATTGGGACCTGTAGCAGCAGCACCTTCAGTCATTAGCCGCATTATCGTGCACGATTGTGGACGCATTATCGCACCAGATAGCAGCAGGCGTCGGTCTGTTGCTCGGCGAACGCTCGCTGCGCGTCCCAGAAGAGCTCGGCCGCTTTCAGGACGCGGCGCTCAACCAGCGACAAGCTCTGTCCGTCGTCGCCCATGACGAGGATCGCCTGGCTCTCGATGCGGTCAGCTGACGACGCGGCTGGCTCGCCATCACTCTCGTCCTCTGGGATGCTGCGCAGGTTCGGCCGCACCGCCGGATGTCGCGCCGCCTGCCGCTCGGACGCGACGCCGTCCAGCATCAGCCCCTTGCGGAACAGGTCGCGCCCAGCGGCGGCCACGACCGACAAGTTGCCCGTGCGTAGCTGCTGCGCCAGTCCTCTGTTCTTCGTCTGTCTGCGGGTCGCTGGCGTCCGTCGCGCGTCGTTGAGCGGGAGCAGCGAGCGGCGGCGCACCGGCAGAGGCGGCGACCGCGCCGATCGATCGCTCTTGGCCACGCTGAGGACCCGGGCGCCCTCGCGCCGGCCCATATTAAGCAGTAGCAGACTGTGGCGGAGGCAAGGGGCGGATGACGTGGCGACTGACTGATCGACGCGTCGGCGAAGGAAGATGTTCGTTTGGTGATGTGGCGGCTGAGGTTACGCTGATGTGTCGGTCTCACCAACGTCACGCGCGACTCGGCATACAAATCCCAAGTGAAATGCACCAGATACTGTCGGTAGACCCAGATGAGACGCCAAGAGGTACGCAAAAGTGTACCCATTCGTTGCGCATCCGGTTACGCGCGACTCGTCGCCTCCTCCTCCTTCCCGCTTCTCGTTCTCCTCCCGGCCGTCGATCACCAGAGCACTGTAGCTCTACGCCTCCCTGTTCTCGACCATGCCGAGCGCGCGCGACGGTTTCGACGCGTTCGACCAGGTGGACCCGTTCTACCTGGCGCTGCTGCGCTGCCGCCAGCGGCGCTTCGACGACTGCGCCGCCATCTGCACCGACATCCTCGCGCAGAACCCGTACGACCAGGTAACGCCCTCCAGACGCGCCACTTGATCTAGATTCCATGCTCTAACCTCGTCACGACCGGCGCAGGCGGCGTGGGTGACCAAGACCAAGGCGCTGACGCACCAGAGCTACATCGACGACTCGGAGCTCGAGGAGGACGGCGCCGCGGACCTGCTCATGGACGACAACGTGCTCGCGTCCATGCCGCGGCCTGGCACGTCGCTCAACCGGCCCAACACGCGCGCGGGTGCCGGCGGGGCGGACCCTGGCCTCCACCCCATGACGGCGTCTGGCCGTCCGCTCAGCGGCTTTGCGCGCCCCGGAACGAGCTCTCGTCCCGGAACAGGCAGCATGTCGGTCGACCGCGCGCTGCAGGGCTCTCGACCGGGCACTTCCCGCCCCGCCACGACGCTTGGGCGGCAGGTGCGGCTCGGCACGGCGTCCATGCAGCAGCTGGAGGGATCTGGCGTGTTCATCGACGTGAACCGCCTCGACTTGAAGCGGTACGCGGCGCGCCCGGCCATCGCCAAGGCGCTGGTCGACTACCTGCTGTACCACGAGCACAACCCGCGCAAGGTGCTGGAGCTGGCGGCCGAGGCGACCGTGGCGGCCGACTACAAGGACTGGTGGTGGAAGGCGCGGCTGGGCAAGTGCTACTACCAGCTGGGGCTGTTCCGCGACGCCGAGAAGCAGTTCGAGTCGTCGCTGCGCAACCAGGAGATGGTCATCACGCTGCTGGAGCTCGGCAAGGTGTACCTGCGTCTAGACCAGCCCAACACGGTGCTGGAGCGGTACGAGAAGGCGCGCGACCGGTTCCCGGGCGACACGCAGCTGCTCGTGGCCACCGCGCGCGTGCACGACATGCTCAACAACATGGACAAGAGCGTGGCCGTGTACAAGGACGTGCTGCAGCTGGACGCGTCCAACATCGAGGCGGTCGCGTGCCTCGCGTCCAACTACTTCTACTCGGACCACCCGGAGGTGGCGCTGCGCTACTACCGGCGCCTGCTGCAGATGGACGTGGCCACGGCCGAGCTCTGGTGCAACTTGGGCCTGTGCTGCTTCTACGCGTCGCAGTACGACCTGACGCTGTCGTGCTTCGACCGCGCGCTGGCGCTCGCGTCCGACGACTGCATGGCCGACGTGTGGTACAACATCGGGCAGGTGGCCGTGGGCATCGGCGACCTGGGACTCGCGTACCAGGCCTTTAAGATCGCCGTGTCCGTCGACGCCAACCACGCCGAGTCGTACAACAACCTGGGCGTGCTCGAGCTGCGCAAGGGCAACCTCGAGCAGGCGCGCGCCAACTTCCAGCTCGCCGAGTCGCTCGCCGACTTCATGTTCGAGCCCAGCTACAACCGCGGTGCGTGCTCGCGTGAGTGTCTGGTGGTTGCAAAGTGGGGTTAGTACTGACGCTGGTGTCGCTCTGTGTGTGACTGACTGACCAGCGCTGCTCGCGTACAAGCTGGGCGACTTCCACGACTCGTTCACCAAGGTGAACCGCGCGCTGGCCACGTACCCGACGCACAGCGACTCGCTCGAGCTCAAGAAGCAGCTGCAGCAGTTCCTCACCATGCTCTGAGCGATCGCCCACGCCCACACCAACAGACAGCAACATGACACGTACAACACGGGCCGGGCCGGAGTGTCGAGCAGAAATATACCAACGCCCTCGTTCCGTTACCGTCCTGCTGCTGCCGATGCGGCGGCGAGGCAGGAGGCCCCTCCGTCCCACCGGCCAGCGCTACACACTGCTTCTCTTCACTAGCGGGGCGCGCTGCGATCGGCGCCCGTCCCACCCTCGACCTGACTTGAAAAATGCATGCAGCCCACAATGCTCTGGCAGGCGGCCGCCCGCCCGGCCGCCTACAAGAAGTAGTCGGGCGTGCGCTTCTTCTCGTTGAAGGTGCTGTCGCGCGGGGCCGGGTCGAACTGGATGAACTTGCACGTGTCGTAGACCTTGTCGCCATTGCGGTCGCACATGACCTCGTCGATCTCCATGAGCGCGGCCTGGTTGCCGCAGCGGTAGCAGTAGTTGGGCGCGCTGAAGATGGTGACCACGCCGCGGTTGTGCGTCCACTGGTAGCCCTCCATGACGAGCTGGTGCGCGCGCGCGATGAACGTCAGGCCGTTGCTGCGCTTGAACTGCTCCGTGATGTCCTGGCCGAACGTGTAGCCGGCGCCGCGCGGCGAGATGCCCCATCCCATGCGGTCGTCCGGGTCCGACCAGACCAGGTCGCACATGGGGCCCTCGTGCGGCACCTCCTGCACGCGGTCGAGCGCGCGAGCGTGGTCCAGCGTGTCGATGGACGGCGACAACCCGCCGTGCATGCAGAAGACGCGGTTCTCGATCAGCGCCGTCATGGGCAGGTGGTCGAACAGGTCCGTGAAGTACTTCCAAACGTTGGCGTTGCCGTACTTGCGCAGGCACTCGTCGTAGAAGCCGTACACCTGCGTGATCTGGCGCGACTCGTGGTTGCCGCGCAGGATCGTGATGCGCTCCGGGTGGCGCACCTTGAGCGCCACCAGCAGCGCCACGCTCTCCAGCGAGTAGTACCCGCGGTCCACGTAGTCGCCCATGAACAGGTAGTTGGTGTCCGGGCACTGGCCGCCTATCCGGAACAGCTCGAGCAGGTCGTAGAACTGCCCGTGGATGTCGCCGCACACCGTCACGGGGCAGCGCACCGGCTGCACGTTCGACTCGGCCGCCAGGATCTCCTTGCCCTTCTGGCACAGCTCGTAGATCTCCGTCTCCGTCAGGTTCTCCGCGCGGCGCAGGCGTTCGATCTGCGCGTCCAGCAGCTTCATCTCTCCGCGCGCGTCCATCTTGGCGAGTTGGTTGCTCGGCTTCTAGCGCGAGCTACGGGGTGGAAAAGGCGTGGGGAGATAGTATTTCGTCTCGGGAACACGCTCAGGTGCTTCGCAGACCGGGGGCGTGCGCGTGGGCGGCGGAATGGAGCGGGGAAGGTGACGATCGACCGATCACCTCGTGGACACTGGTTCCCCCCGTTCTTTGACTGACTGACTGACTACATGGGGGGAGAACACAAAGGGGGAGGATCAAAACCGTACCGTGGCCGCGAAAAGTATACGCCCGGGTTTGTCTCCTGTCGTTGGGCAACTGGTCGTACCGTCGAGAACGTCAAGTTTTTCGATGATTATCATTTTATTCTGTCTGATACAGTTCATTTTACCCGAATTATGGCAATTGATCTATGTTGGATAACATATGCTCGACGCTACAGCCACATGCATTTCGTCCAATCACGAGCCGGGACGCGAAACGTCGCGGCCAAAAATACACCTTCAAGCCCGCATTTGGCCGCCGACAATTGCGCTATCGCTCGACGAGGGCGATCGACCAGCGCGCGAGAAACCGATCGACGCTTGCAGGAGCGAGGAGTATACGACACCTAAAGAGCCAACGAGCCATGTCGAGCGCCAGGAAGGGCAACTACGCGCCCAAGCGGGGCGCGGGCGACAGCTTCGAGGAGCTCTCGGCCAAGCTCACGGCCGACCTGCGCAACCACGTCCGCTTCATGGTGCGTGGCCATCGTTATACCAATCGATATGTGGAACGTAGTAGTGGGCGCGGAGCTGACGTGTTGTGGTCGCGCAGGCGGACTACCCGGTGCTCTCGGACGACTGGATCGTCATGGCGGAGCAGATCGGGCGGATCGGCGACATCACGGAGATGGTGCGCGCCAACTGCGAGTGCACTGGGACCTACCGACCCACTACGGACTATTGTGGCTCACACGCTACTTGTGCTGGAGGGAGTAGGAGCGCACACTGCCCAAGCAGCACGACGCGACGCTGTGGGAGTGCGAAGAGATCGCGCTGCGGTGAGTGACACCTCGCCACCTTGATCTTCTCAGTAGGTCTTATGCTGACTCGCCGATGTCGCTGTTATTCCGCGACCTAGATACCTGCTTGAGGACGGCAAGCTCAACCTGTACGTGCCGGACAGCGCCGTATGTCGATCGTTCGCCTGCTCATCTGTTGACTGTGAACGTCCAGATGCCTCCGCAATCTGGTCGAGTACAACAGCTACCTGAAGCACATGATCGAGCGCGGACCCGTCAAGGTCTGTATTTGCCGACTACATACCATGATCTTGCTATCGCACTGTCCACTTTCTAACACTCGCTCTCGAACGTGGCAGAGCTCGACGATTGAGACGATGGAGAAGTTTGAGCGAGGCATGGGGCTCACGCTCAAGAACGCTTGGCTCCACTCGGAGGCCGTCCAGGTACAGTCGCAATGCCTGGGCTTGTGACTTTGATCCCACGTGAATGGCTAATGCAAACGCTATCTGCGTGCAGACGACCGACCTGCCGCTGCTCATCGAGTACATCAGCGACGTATTGACCTACTGCCTCGAGCAACCGCGCGTACGTGCTACGCCGCTTCCCATGTAGTCAAGGACGGAGTGAGCTTAACCTCGTATCGCTGGTGACAGTATCTAGCCAACAAGAAGATGGACAACAGCCAGGAGATCACGGTCATCCACTTCCTGCTCGGACTGGCCAAACAGCTCGACGCGATCGACGAGTCTCGGTGCGCTTTGTTAACGGGTCGTTGGTCAATGGACCAGGCTGCTGATGTTACTACTTTGCTGACATGACGCGCAGGATCATGCCGCTGATCGTGGAGAAGCGCGTCTTCGCGCTGCTGGCCACGCACCTGAGCACGCACTTCGGACTCTTGTCGGTAAGATCGGGCGCTCAACTGGCAGCAGCGACGCACACATGACACCGTTCCTAACAGAGTGTGCGCTTCTTCCTGTCCGACAACCAAGACGGACGATGTTGCGGCCGGAGCAGAGGCGCTCGCGCTCTTCTGCAACACGGAGGACTTCCAGTCGCACGCGGTGCGTTTGCTGGTCACGGCGCTTGGTAATAAGGACCGCGACGGCTGACGAGTTGGTGTGCATGCGCAGGAGTGCTACATCGACTCGCCGGAGACCGAGTCGGCGCTGCGCACGCTCCACGGTGCGTTCAGTTACTCATTAAGGCCTCGTTTGCTGCTTCTGCTGACTGACTGACGCCGCTCGCCGTCGACAGAGGAGTACCTGGAGCGGGCAACCGAGGACCTGAACGTGCGCAAGCTGCTGCGGCCGCTGCTGGACGCCGTGCGCCGCCTCCGCTCTCCGCGCCGCAAGTAGCGCAGAGCGACCAAGAGAGAGAGAGAGAGAGAGAGAGAGAGAGAGAGAGACGTGCGACGGACGCCACCCGTCCATGATATATATCGAAGGCCGCGCGACAAGAGCACGCAACGGCGACAAGATGGATACAGAACGGATCTCGCTTCCACCAGTCGCGCACCTCGGATCCACCAAAATAAAGTGAACCACCTCAACAATCACCCAGATAGCGTTCACCACATTGTTTTAGTGCAGTATTCACCTTATAATACATTCCAGTCACCGTAAACTAGGACCAAACCCGCGAGCCCAAACATCATTCCGCTGCGCGTCAGTGCAGTGGTGGGAAGAATCTACTCCAATTGCGCCCGCCGCCCGGTGGTTCCTCGGTCTCTCGGCCGCGTCCTCGCGCCCGCCGCCGGCCACTCGCCATCTCCTCCCGCCCGCAGACGCAGACGCGGCGGCTGCTGCTCCCGTCAGCGGCCATGGGTGCCAGCGGGCCCACGCCCACCGTGTACACGGTGCTGCTGACGGCCATGTGCCTGCTGCTGCTCGTGTTCGTGCTGCTGCGGCTGGCGCGCGCGCTGCGGCGCCGCAACAAGCTGCTGGCCTGGTCCACGGGCTTCTACGTGCTGTGCCTGCTCTGGACGGTCGTGCGCTCGGCCTACTGGATCGCCAGGCTCGCGCAGGTCGATATGTCGTACCTGGCGCTCTACCTGCTCTACTGGTTCCCCACGCCCATCCAGTGCGTTCCTCCCTCAGACTGCGCCTGTGTCTTGTGCCTCGTGGTGACAACTAACGACCCAATCGGGCGGCAGGTTCGCCAACTTCTCGCTGCTCATCCTGTTCTACCTGCAGGTGATCACGGGCGACGACTGGCGCGCGCGCTGGCGCAGCGTCTGCCTGCCGCTCTACTTCCTGCTCACGGTTTCCATGGCCACGTTCACGGCCGTCTGGGCCTTCAACTCGTCCAACGACATCTCGGACGCCGAGCGCCACGGAGACGAGTACGACGAGGAGTTCTCGCAGGTCGCCGCCGTGCGCGTGCAGCTGCAGTACTCGGCCGGCTCCTTCCTGCTGCTCAGCGCGCTCTTCGGCGTCTTCGCCTGGAAAATGGCCACCGTATGCGCCGTCGGACGCAACAGAGATGCACGATTTCCTATAAGGCACTGATGCGGTCTCTTGGTTGCTCGCGCAGGTCGAGAGCTGGAAGCAGCGCCGCCTGCTCATCTCCCAGCCCAAGGTGCGTGTCCGGCGGAGTCGCTCCGACTATTCGACGCCCTGCTAACCCAGCCCTTGTATGACCTTACAGCGCCTGGTGACCATCAACGCGGTGCTGAGCGTCATCTTCCTGACGCGCGGGGCGCGCGACCTGGCCACGTCGCAGAGCTGGTTCCTCAGCATCTGGAACCAGCTCGACCTGAACGGTCGCGTGACCTCGTGCGCCTTCTTCGTCTTCTTCTGCTTCTGGGAGTTCCTGCCCACGGTGCTGCTGCTCTGCCTCATCTCATCCAAGGCCGGCGGCGTCGGAGGTGCGTCACTCTCTCTCGGCCTCCCTTCCTTGATGATGCAGCTAGAACTGACGGTGACTGTCTCCCGACAGCGCCCTGGCACGAGGCGTCCAGTCGTCCGCGCCTGCCGGACTTCGGCCTCTTCCACATCATCAACTCGGGCGCAGGCGGCGAGGGCGGCGGCGAGAGTTCCGGCCTGCTCGCCGCGAGCCCCATGACCAGCAGCTCGTACGGGACGGCCTCGTCCATCGGCGGACTCAACACCGCGGCGGCGGCCACGTCCACGCCGGGGACGGCGTCTCGGCACGACCTCGAGCGCGCGCGGTGGACGCACGGCGGCGACCTGTTCCAGGACCCGTCGCGCTACGACTCGGACGACGATGCGGTCCAGTCCCCGCGGTTCCCCATCGACAGTTTCGGCCGCGCAGGGGGCCTGGACAGCGCGCGCTCGTCGGTCCGGACGCCGCTGCAGCGGATACTGTTCGAGTCCAAGTCGCCGACCCAGTAGCAAAGGTGACAAGCAGGTACGGATGACCATCAAGAGGGAGTGGTCAAGAGGTTATAATATAACGCGTGCGTGAAGTGTACTCCTCCTCAGTCGGCCCCCGGTCGATCGATCGCCTGCAGCGGTCAGGACGACGGCCGCGACGGCTTGAGTGGCGCGCGGGGGACGAGCGGCAGGCCCGTGAACGACATGCTCGCCTCGCTCGGGCCGGTCGTGCGCCACGTCTCGCTGCTGTCCGCCGGGTCCGCCGCCTCCGTCGCGAAGTACACGACCTGCCCGCCACCCGCGCGCTGCTGCGGTTGCTGACTCCGACTGGCGCCGTTGTTGCTGCTCTCAAGCGCTCGGTCTCTGCCGTCGTCCTCCTCCTCGATGCCGTCGCCGCCGTCCCTTGAACCCACGGCGTCCGCGTACCCCTGCGCGCCGTTGATCTTGGCGAACACAAGGCGGAGCACGCGCTCCTTGTCCTCCCAGCTCAGCTGCCGCAGATCCACCTTGTCGTCCGCGGCCGCGGCTCCCGCGCTCGCTTGCCAGTTGTTGACGGGACTCGCGAGCTTGGGGAACTTGACGTTGTTCGAGCTGCTCGGTGCCGGCAGCCCGATCGCGCGCCGCATGTCGGCCTGGAACTGCTCCCGCTCGCGGCCCCGGCGCCTCGTCCGCTCCTCCTCGACCTCGCGCCGCACGTGGGCCAGCGCGTCCAGGAAGAACTGCTCCACGTCCGAGCGCTGGTCCAGTACGGTCTGCGCGAGTCGCCGGAGGTTGCGTAGCTCCTTGTTCTTGAGCTTGAGCAGTCGCCGCAGCGCGTCCGCGTCCAGCACCAGGTCCTCGCGCTCGCGCTCCCCGCGCACCTGCTGCGCGTTGGCCGCGCGCTCCGAGGCCGAGAGACTGGCGCTCGCGCGCTGCTCCATCGCGCGCAGATCGGACTTGAGCTGGGCGGTCTCGCGCGCCTGGCGCTGCGCCTGCCGCGCGTACTCCTCCTCCTTTGCCAGCGCGACCTGCAGGTCGAGGTGCAGCTTGGTGGCGCGCGCCTGCAGCTGCTCCTTGTCGCGCTGCAGCTCGTCGGTCGCCTGTAGCTGAAAGCGCAGCTCCTCGCCCATGCGCCGGTTGTCCGTCACGATCTTGCGCGTGTCGACGTCCAGCCCGTTGCGCGCGTCCTCCTTGGCCTGCTGCTTGACCACCTCGATGCGCTTGTCGTGCTCCTTTAGCAGTCGCGCGCGCTCCTCGATGAACTTGCGCTCCAGCGCGGCCAGCTCCTCGCGTGCCTTGGCCTGCTCCGACACCAGCCGCGCCTCGAGGTCGCGCAGGTTGTTCGCCATGGACTCCTTCACGTCGCGGAACACCTCGAGCTGCAGCAGCTCCTCGCGGACGCCGGCGAGCTGCTCGCGGAGCTTCTCCCTGGCGCCGAAGTCTCGCGGGAGCGTCTGGGAGTCGTTCTCGCGCTCGCGCTGCGCCGCCTCGAGCCCCATCGCGAGCGCCGTTTTGGCCGCGGCCAACTCCTCGCCCAGCCGGCCCACGGCCTTGTCGCGCGCCTGGATCTCCTTCTGGAAGTACGCGACGAACTCGTGCGTCTCCTGCTCGCGGGCCGCATGCCGGGCGCGCAACGTGTCGTTCTCGGCCTGCAGCGCCGCCACGCGGTCGTTCAGCGTCTCCAGCTTGTGCCGGTCCACCTGCCGGTTGAACAGCTCGACCGGCAAGGCGCTGGGCGGCGCGGCGGTCGCATCGCCCGCGACGGGCGGATCGCCGTCCATGGTGGGGAGAACAGAGCGAGCGCCAGACACGAGAGCGTGCGCTGTTGCTGCTCCAGCCTCAGCAATAGCGGACGAAGACCAAGGGGTGAAGCGTGGTCGGTAGTGCCTTGAGTTGGCGCGAGGTCGAGCGTCCAAATCTGGCCCAAGACCGGCATGCGACTCTAAAAATGGACGATCGAGGGTGTGGGGCGTGTGCTCCGAAGGCTAGGAAGAGAGACACGACACTAGTGAACAGTTTCCATGTGCGTGTGACATTCAAAGAGTCCGGGAGGGTGTATTCCGGTGCTGAGTGGGCCTGTGGAGATCGTTGTCTAGTTCATTGGGAGCTCCGTGTGCCCCGTCAGATGCCCTTGTTGTACGTGACGACGCGCACGGGCTGGCCGTCGCGCGAGCGCGTGGCGCTGGCGATCTCGGGCTCGAGGAACTTGCTCTCGATCTGCGCCGTCTGGCGGAACAGCCCGAACGTGAGCGGCACGGAGAACTGGATGGCGGCGCCCACGAGCGCCAGCATGAGCGGCGCGCGCAGCCACGGGCGCGTCTGCAGCAGCGCGGACCTGGCCTCGAGCCGCTGGACCGCGAGCGGCGGCAGGATCAGGATGGGCGCGGCCGCGAAGACGCGCCCGGCGATGCAGGACGCGACGGCGAGCGCGCCGCAGCGGCGGCTCTTGCCCACCCAGTCGCCGTTCTCGTCGTACACGTGCACGCCCTTGACGTACTCGCTCTGGCGCATGACGGCGAGGTTGAGCAGGTCGGCGGCGGCCACGGCGCCGAAGGGCCCGAGACGCGCCAGGACGGGCGCCAGCGAGGCGTTGCGCATGCGGGAGGCCGCGCGCCGGATGCCCAGCGAGGCCGCCACCGAGCTGGCCGTGGCGCCCGCGTACGCGACCAGCCGCTGCGTGGCCGTGTCCTCGTTGCTCGCGTTGCGGTTGGCGTAGTAGTGCAGCGCGTTGTACGTCTGGTTGAGCCACTGCGCGAAGATGGTCGAGTGCGTGCTGTTGGCCAGCAGCATGGCGCCGTCCATGATGACGTTCATGGGCACGATCATGGACACGCGCAGCGGCAGCACCACCGGCTCCCCCGTGTCCGGGTGCACGATGGCGTGCTTGATCTTGGCGGCGCGCGCGTGCACGGCCTCGTCCACGGCCTCCCCCGCCTCTGCGTCGCACACCACGACGGGTTAGAAGACGTCATCCACAACCGCCAGCGACTGCTGGACGCACTTACGCTTGGCCTTGAGCAATCGCAGCGCGTCCGCGAGCGCGGCGTCCGACGTGAAGGCCGTGCGCACGTCCAGCATGTCGAAGTTCTTGCGCACGCGGCCCAGGTACGTAGCCTCCAGCGGGTCCGCCAGCTTGATGTGCGCCTCCGCGCCCGTCGGCGCCGCCTCGCCCGCCATCTCCGCCGGTTAAACTGCGTCCGCTAGTCGACTGACGGGGTCAATTGACCGAGTTGACCAAGGCGGTTCAGTAGCCACTGATGCGTGTCAAACGTGTCAGGAATCATGGAACGGCGGGAGGGATTGGTGACGTACCCCCTGGGGTACGCTCAGTTACATGTACTGTAGCTGATCAAATAGAGGGGCCTTGTGTAGGTTACGTCCCCAAAATAACGGCAGGTCGACCCCGAAATAACGGTGTAACCTGAGTGTCCGGTTCGCACAGAACGCAAGCGTATCCACCATTCCACGAGCTACGGAACGCAAAGATCGCATCTACTGTAGTATTCAAACGGCGCCACGTCGGCGGACGGACGCGCCACTTCATCGCTAATGCTCGCGCGTCCTCTGGTCGCGGCTGCACTAGTGATGGTGGAGCTCAACCCGCGCCTGATACGCCTTGTCGTGTTAGCATACTGTCTTTCTACCTGTCTACCTACCTACGTTCGCCCGAGTCGAGTCTGCCATCGCCTCTCGCTCGCTCAGCACGCAGCGTCTGATACTCGTGTCTCTCTTTCTGCATCTCTCTCTCTCTCTGTCTCTCTCTTTCGCTTCGCTATCGTCCAGCGGAAACTTACTCTGCCTTCTTCTTGCCGGCGGCGGCCTTCTTGGGCGCGCGGAAGAAGTAGCGCTCGATGAAGAACTTGAGGAAGAGCGCGAAGTAGCTCGAGTACATGATGATGCCCCACTTGAGGTTCTCCGGGTCCACGCTGCACGCGTCGCCGTTCTTCAGGTAGTACACGTTGAGCGCGCACACGGCCACGCCCACGACCATCTGGCTCAGCTGGGAGATGGTCACGAGACGCGCCCAGCGCGGGCGGTAGCCCACGGCCGTCAGGAAGTAGTAGAAGTACATGACGGCGTGCACCGAGTAGTTCATCGCGCAGAAGTACAAACCACTGCGGTCGCCGGACAGAGAGAGAGAGAGAGAGAGAGAGAGAGCAGGTTAGATGGTGAGCGCCGACACTAGTAGGGAGACAAACCATTGCAACGGACCTGGCCGAAAGAGTGCCGAACGCGTGCCAGCAGAAGAGCAGCACCGTGATGTGGTGGTACCAGTGCAGGAAGATGAGCGGCTTCTTGCGCAGCACGATGAAGACCGTGTCGATGAGCTCGGGCACCTTGGAGAAGATGAAGAGCGTCACCCAGAGCGCCACGGGGCCCTCGCCGTAGTGCGTCAGCGGCGGCGAGCACACCGAGTGGTACACGCCGCGGCGGTAGATGGTGTTGAGCAGGAACGGCATGGTGCGGATCGCGCCGAGGAAGCTGAACGTGGCCAGAAACAGGTTCCACATCGCCAGCGCGCTGGAGGTGAGGGGGACAGACACAAGTGGTTTGATTGGGCCACGCGCACGAGACCGTTAGTAAGTGTCATGGGTTGCGCCTGTTTGTTCACGTCGCGTGGACTCACATCTTGAGGTCGAAGGGCTTGAGGTTGCTCATGACCCACTTGCCGCCGAAGCAGAAGACCAGGTAGCCGGCGCAGAGCGCGACGGCGTACAGGATGGTCTCGTTGCAGAACTCGGGCTGCCACGACACTTTCTGTGGATCGGGAGGGCCACAACCAGTCGGTCAGTCAGTCATACAACACTCCATGGCGGACGAGGGAGGGCGGACGCACCCAGTCGCGCTCCCACTGGGACGGGTAGAGCACCGAGAGGAGCGGGAGCTCGTCCGTGATCGGCGGCACCTGGCCGGTCCAGGCGTCGACGGTCGCCATGGTCTTCTCTTCTGCCGGTAGGGCGGCGGCAGGGCGGGTGGGGGGGAGTGGGGAGGGCGGCGAGGCAGCGGCGCGAAGAGGGCGAAAGCCGAACTGAGGAGGGGGAGGGCGGTGTGACTGTCTCGAGCGCTAACAGACGCGGGTGGGCGGGTTTAGGAGTGTTCGGAGCGGGTTTAGAGCGGCCCACCCGGAGTTCTCCTTGCGAATATAAGGTTACACTCTTATAATCGGATACAAATTGACTCGAATTGAAGCGAAATTTCCAAATATAAGACCGCAGCAGTCTTACAATCGGGTTTTGGACGCGGGTGCTAGAGGCGGGCCGGCTGTGAGATACGAAGCCACCGGTGCCGTGTCACCTCCGGCGCATAAGCCAGGCCGCAGCAGAGTTGCTCGGGGTTCCCCCACCCCATCCGCTGCCGCAGGTCTCTGCCCATTCAATCAGGTGCGAGCGCTGCGCGGATGCCACGCTGGACGCCGTTACACCGCGCGGAACACGAACTGAAGCGGGGCTCCAACTGTCGCGCGGGAGCCGCTTCCCGCTCCTTCAGACGCAGTCGCCGAGCTCACCAACGGCCGCGTTCGACCGCGAAGCCCTCCGTACAATGCACTGCCCTGTATCACCAAACGCCTGCCGCCTAACCGGAGGAAGGCCGGAGCCGAGGGATGACGGCGCTCACTTCGGGTTCTGCTTGTCGCGCCCGCGTGAGTTCCGCGAGCGTTCGCTCACAGAGCGCGTCTACCAGCGAAGACAAGCATATCATTCACCTTCATAATGAATATCCTGTATATACTTAAAAATACAGATAGTACTAACCCTCTTCCAAGTGATATTATAACCTATAACCTCTAATAACTAAACAAGATCACCTACTCCTATACGACAGCGCTACTGCGTACTTGCGCACCTCCTCCGGCTCATTTCTGTCCGCTCGACGTGGCGACAGGTTTACGCGACGAACAGAACTCCCACCCTCTCCGAAATGCGTCTACCCCTGTAATTCACACCTTCTTTCCGCCCCTTTCCGTAGTTTAGCCGCATCTATTTTCGACGGGAGCTGCCCGGTTGTAGCCAGCTTGAAGCGACGTCACCCGCGCCGCCTCCTTCCGACCGAATGACCGCGCGCGCCGCCCTTCGCCTCGCGCTGCTGCTGCTGCTGCTGCTGCTTCTCGTTGCCCCTATGGACGCCCAGGTAGAGTGCCGAACTGCTCGCGAGGGTCCCTCTCTCGACAGCCGTAGCCATCGATCGGTCGCGCATCGTGTACCACGCATCTCATGTCCCACACGCTCCGGAAATCCACCGCGCAGATTACGCTCCCCAGGCTCAAGCACATCCATGAAGGTGCGCTGCTGCAACTCCAAACTGCAATAAGCACTCTACGGTACAGCTGTAGTAGGAGGTAGATGGAGGCGGCGGACTGACCGCCGCGCGCGGGTGCAGGCTGCCTGCCGCAGCACATGGAGGCCTGCCGGATGGACTGCCCCGCGCACTACCACGACCCGACGCGCTACTTGTGCCCGTGCTACAGGTAACCTCGCACTGCGAGCTCGGTTCCGATCGCGCTTGATCCCGACAGCTCTGACCGCTAGTGGCCCGACAGCAAGCTCGGTGTGTGCCTCGTGCGCATCGGCTGCTCCATGCGGCAGCGCGTGGACGTGATGGGCTTCTGCTCGCGCAAGGGCTACTGCAAGGACGGCTACTGCTCCTACCGCGCGGGCGACCTGACGCCGCGCGTCGACACGCGGCCCGAGGTGTTCGCGCTCACGTCGGTGGCCACGCCCGCCACCCCCTGCGGCGACGGCTACTGCCCCGGCAACGCGACCTGCTCGCAGAACGCGACCATGCTGGCCGTGCGCGCGCCCGGACGCGGCTACCGCGAGGACGAAGTGCTGATCGCGCCGCGAGAGTGCGTCCGCCTCGTCCTTAGGCTAGGTAGCGTCAAATGTTCTGCTGCTCACTGGTGTGACGCGTACGGCTGTCATTTGGAGCAGGGGCGACCCGAGACTCGGCGTGAACCAGGCGTACGACCGCATGCCGTACAGCATCCCGCTCGCCAACCTCCCATGACGTCGTCGCTATGCAAGTCTCGCTGGGAAATAGGCATTGCTCTATTCAGAGTAGATTGGCGGTTCTGCATTCCTATCACAGCGTCTCGCTTTCCCTCATCGATGACGTTGTTGGTCGGAGCCACCTCCCGGCGACGCCGTCGATCTGCTGCGTCGCCTGGCAGACTTGCGCGAACTCGTCCAGCGTGAGCGTCTCCTTGTCCGCGTACACGGCCTTCGTCAGGTTCTCAAACACGCTCAGCGGCGGCAATGCGTCGCTACTCGTCGCGACCACCTTGAGCAGCGCGACGGACAGCGAGCGGAAGAGCAGCGTGGCCTCGTCCGCGACCAGCTCGCCCTGTCGGTGCGTCGACACGTTGAACGTCTGGAAGATGCCTGCTTCATTATAGCGCGTCAGTCGTCGCACTCGTGTCCCCTGCAACTAGATGACTGATGCACCTTGAAGCTTCGCCTCGGTCGAAAGCTGCGGCGCCAGCAACAACAGGACGCCAAGCAGCTCGCACGCGCCCACGAGCCCCTTCTCTGGACTGTCAAGCAGTCGGAATGCCAGCTCCACAACCTCCGTTGGAGCGTCAGGAAGCAGTTCGGTGACGTCCGTCAGCGTCAGTGCGAAGCAGTCGCGCGTCTTGCGCACTAGGAGCGGCACCGACTGCTCGGGAACTGAAGGCGAGAACGGATCAACAGGAGACACGCGACAGTGAACGAGTGAAACTTGTTGTGCAACTGGTTGGCGGTGAGCATTACTTGTCGTCGAGAGCGCCAGCACCGCCTGAAAGTCCGGCGCCGAGGACCGCGCAGCATACTGCTCCGAGCTGATGATGGAGCCCATTGATGAGCACGAAACCCTTGCCGTGAAGAAACTATAACGAGTGAGCCAAGCCGTTACAGCGCTCGATACTCGACGCGACTAGGCACGAGCTGGAACGCCGGCTCACAGAAGCGGCCGCACTGGCATCTGAAACACACGACGAACAGCACAGTGTTAGAGGCACAAACGACCTCCTTGTTGGTTCTCCGTGGCCAGGGACGGATCCTCGCATCGGACGTACTTGGTGCCGCGCCAGTTCCACGACCCGAGCTTCGCCCTGCACGTCGGGCAGAGCAGCTTGCCGTCCGCCGCGCGTGGGAACGCCGCGTCGCGCGTCATCCACTGCATCGGCTCGATGAACAGGCTCGTTGGGCATGGCGTCGCGCTCGCCGGTCGGTTGTGAGTCAACTGTTCCTCCAGGCGGTTGTCCATCAGGTTCACCCAGTCACGAGTTATCCACCATGGTGACGTTAGTAGCAGCAACGCACCTGGTTGTTCGATGAGCACAGCACAAAGCTGCACTTCCTGCAGCGCATGACGCGTCCGGGCGACGCCAGCAGCGGCTCCGCGACGACCGCGGGCGCCGACGAGGCGGCCCAGTCCTTGACGGCGACCATGGCGCGGAACTCGGCGTGCGCGGGCGAGTCGCCGAGCTCGCGGGCGTCCGTGCCCATGCGCTCGAACAGCTCCAGCTGCCGCAGAAAGCCTGCGTTGATGTGGATGCACGGCCGCGCGCGCTGCACGGCGTCGTAGGCCACGCGCAGCGGCAGCCGCCGCGTCGCCATGAGGAACGCCACGCAGACCGCCGCGCTGCGCGACTGGCCGTACACGCAGTGCACGAGCGCGCGCGTCTGGCGCCGCTGCGTGTACTCCACCAGGAAGCCGATGCATGCCGCGAAGTGCCGGATCAGGAGCTCGTCCTCCATGTCCAGGATGTCCACCACCAGCGTCTCGCACGGCTGTTCGTCCCTCACAAGCGGGCGTAAATCAGCTTCGAATGGTCAATAGAGCGTCGAATGGAGCGGTCGGAAACGCACCTTGGGCGCGATGCGGCCCGTGCCGAGCGAGACGACGGCGGTGATCCCGTTCTGCGCGAGGAACGCGGCGTCCTGCCGGTCAACAAGTCGATACCACCCCGTGAACAACGTGCAGTGCAGGCAAGCGAGCCGAGCCGAGCGCGACGCACCTGGGCCGCGCGCGCCTCGCCGACGAACAGCGGCAGGTCCTCGACCTGCGCTGCCAGCGGGAGCCCATCCAGCGGCGGGTGCGACCGCTGCCGCAGCGCCAGCGCCGCCACCAGCTCGGCGCCGGCGTCTGTGGCCATGGTGGCTGGCACAGTTATGAATGTCGTGTACTCTATTTAGTTAGTGTGGAAGAGTTACTTTGAGCGCAACTGATTTAAGTTATTTCATAATGTAACCCACTGGGGTTACGCCTGCAAGTTGAAGTCGAGTACTGAAATGAGTTAATACCATCCACCCAAAGATCGCGCAAAGCGCCCCGAGCGAGCGTCGTCCCGTGAGGAAGGAGGATGCGGGGAAGGATGCGATCGCTTCGCTTGCGCTGTGGCCTTCCATTGTTATTAGCCACTTGATCGTGTCTATGCCTCGCTGCATCGATCCCCGCAAGTGGAAACGCCGCGACTGGGATGCATCCCAGCCCCGAGCGGCGCCGGCGGTTGGCGTCGCGGGGACAAAGACGCGTTTGTCAAAAAACGGTGGAATGCATAGATCCGCGCCGGCGATCAAGCGAAGCGGCCATCCTTGCTTGCAGCAGCAGTCCCTTCAGTTTTTCACTGGTTGCTACTGCAGCTTCCGTCACAGTGGGGTTCAGTTCATCCGCGCCACAACTGTGGCGACGCTTCCCGGGGCTGCTTCGCTCGCCGCTTGGTGTCTGTCGGTCGATTACTGTACTGTTGCATCGACTGTCTGTCCGAGTTCGCAACGTGGAGGGAGGGGGGTCACCACCCTTGCACGCGCGTTCGTTCTCTCGTCCAGGTCCGCCGCTCGCATGCCACCCGTCCCATTGCTTCGTCGCCTCAATTCTGGAAACTTCCCCGCGGCGGAGAAACAAACGCCATGGTCGCGACACCTCACGAATCACCGGCCGTGATGGGCAGGCGCCGATTCGGCCGCAATTTTAACATTAAAATAGCCGCGGACGCGATCCTCGCTCGCCACCTGTCGCCTCTCGTCTCGTCCCGTTCTCCTTCTCCCCCCTCCCTCCGCTCGCGTCCACCGTGGCGATCACTTCCGAATCCGCCGCGCCAAGCACTAGCCGAGTTTCACCTCACCACCAACCGACCAACCCACCAACCGACTCGTCTCCGAACGCCCAGCCAAGATGAAGATCGCTTTCTTCTCCGCGCACAGCTACGACATCGACAACATGACGCGCATCGCCAAGGAGGACGGCGTCTGGGACAAGCACGAGATCATGTAAGGCTCTCTCGTCGACTGGTAGGGTTCACGAACGAGTGACTCACTGCTCCCGACCATCCCATCCCGACAGCTTCTACGCGCCGCGCCTGAACGAGTCGACGGCCAAGCTGGCCGAGGGCTGCGAGGGCGTCGTCATCTTCGTGAACGACACGGCCAACGCCGAGGTGCTGCACACGCTGCACGAGGGCGGCACGCGCGCGCTCTTCCTGCGCTGCGCCGGCTTCGACATGGTCGACCTCAAGGCCGCGCAGGAGCTCGGCATCAAGATCACGCGCGTGCCCGCCTACTCGCCCTACGCGGTGGCCGAGCACGCCGCCGCGCTCATGATGACGCTCAACCGCAAGATCCACCACTCGTACAACCGCACGCGCGAGCAGAACTTCCGCCTCGCCGGTCTCCTCGGCTTTGACGTGAACGGCCGCACCATCGGCATCGTCGGCACGGGCAAGATCGGCGCGCTCTTCGCCCGCATCGCCAGTGGCTTCGGCTGCAAGGTGCTCGGCTACGACGTGGTGCAGAACCCCGAGGCGCTCAGCTACGGCGTGGAGTACGTGTCGCTGGACGAGATCTGGGCGCGCTCGGATATCATCTCGCTGCACGCCCCTCTGCTGCCGTCGACCAAGCACGTGATCAACGAGGACAGCATCGCCAAGATGAAGGACGGTGTGATGATCATCAATACGAGCCGAGGCGGACTCATCGACACGGAGGCGCTGGTCAAGGGCCTCAAGTCGCAGAAGATTGGCTCGGTCGGCCTCGACGTGTTCGAGGGCGAGGGTGACTACTTCTACTCGGACCGCTCGGGCGCCGTCATCGCCGACGACACGCTCGCGCGCTTGTTCACGTTCTCGAACGTGATCATCACGGGCCACCAGGCCTTCTTCACGCAGGAGGCGCTCAACAACATCGGGCACACGACCATGGGCAACATCAAGGCGTACGTGAACAAGGAGGAGCTCAAGAACGAGGTCAAGGCGTGAAGAACAGCGCTGTGACTCGACCGGTCCGAAGGCGCAGAGGCGAGAGCTGCAGTGGGTACCATGCAATAGCAGGCCGGCTGCAGGCTCCGCCGCCGTGATTCTCTCGAGCTTTCGGTATTGCCAGTGTGCTGCGCGTCTGAACCACCAATGAATGAACGCTTATGAACTGCATTGGGCAATGTACATCGGTCACGCTCTTTGATCGACAGCATGCAATTGACTTGGTGGGTACTGCAAGCCTACAGGTCGTGCCTACATACTCCTGGAGTATTCTACAGACCTGAATCAGATCCTGATGCGTTGCGGGGGATGCGTCGTGGCCTGCGTGGGTGCGAACGTGGACGCCTGTGCCTGCACCAGTGACGAATGGAGCGGTTTGATTCCTGGCCACCTAAAGTGGGCTCGCATCTCGAGCTTCAACCTGGCCAGTCGAGGCGGCAGGGCAGATTCGATCGCCAACCCACGTTGAGCGCCGTTCTGGAAACGAGCGGCCGTGCTTCCACGGCGAATATGCAGTGAAAAACTCGAGCTTACACCATACTGTACAGTGTACTGTACAATGGGGAAGCAGCTCACTTCGAGGGAGTAATCGTCGGTTCCCTCGCGTCACGATGGTGACCGCAAGATGCGCATCGAAGCGTCCCCATTTCACGTCGTCCACGGTTGTCAACGTATTTTTACAGCAACGCCAGCAAGCGAAGGCTCCATCTGTATAGGCACTGTACAGTAGTATACTTTTGTGGTTCTTACCGTATCCAGCCGCGACTGAATGTTCTGCTTGGTCCGTGGCTTCCACTTCGTTAAGCAGAGACCGAAGCAGCCCCGAGCCTTCGGAGTGGAGCTTACGAGTGTGGAGGTGGTCGCGCCCACTGGACTACAGTACAGCAGCACCCACGCTCGAAGGCCGCTTGCTCGTCGACGTGCTTGAATCCACAGCTCCTTCCTCGCGGATTTGCCCTCAATCCACCAGCTTCCACCTCGCTTGTCGAGGGAGCGTCTCGAGTTGGTCATCCCGCATGCGCAACCTAGAAACGCGTGCTCGCCGTCTCAGAAACGAGCAAATGTATCCAATTGGTCAAAAACCAGTGACGTACATGTCTCTAGGACGCATAACCGGGTTACTCCAGTATCAGACCCCGCGTGGTTTTGCAGCGAGCAGGGGTTACAACGTAACCCATCCCGTCGAAGGAACACCGGTATCCGCCCACGCAGAGGACCGTCCCTCTGACCCAACCACCCCAAGCAAAGAGCTCATTTCCGAATTCGCCTTCAACTGAAGAACCCGCCAAGCCAAAAGCTCCTACATATAGAAGCCCCGCCACCATGAAGATCGCCTTCTTCTCCGCGCACAGCTACGACATCGACAGCATGACCAAGGTCGCCAAGGAGGACGGCGTGTGGGACGAGCACGAGATCGTCTTCTACGCGCCGCGCCTGAGCGAGAACACGGCCAAGCTGGCCGAGGGCTGCGAGGGCGTCTGCATCTTCGTGAACGACTCGGCCAACGCCGAGGTGCTGCGCATCCTGCACGAGGGCGGCACCCGCGCCGTCTTCCTGCGCTGCGCCGGCTTCGACATGATCGACCTGGAGGTCGCCAAGGAGCTGGGCCTCAAGGTCACGCGCGTGCCCGCCTACTCCCCGTACGCCGTCGCCGAGCACGCCGCCGCGCTCATGCTGACGCTCAACCGCAAGATCCACCGCTCGTACAACCGCACGCGCGAGCAGAACTTCCGCCTCGCCGGCCTTCTCGGGTTTGACATCAACGGCAAGACCATCGGCGTCATCGGCACAGGCAAGATCGGCGCGCTCTTCGCTCGCATCGCCAGCGGCTTCGGCTGCAAGGTGCTCGGCTACGATGTCGTGCAGAACCCCGAG
>JAADYG010000135.1:0-54247 GCA_023338115.1 Phytopythium boreale
GCGTAGTCCGACACGTTGAGCACGTACGACGGCACCTGCGACGAGAAGAAGCTCATGAACGTCTCGAGCGCCACGTCGTCGCCCTCCTGCGGGCCGTAGAAGCGGCCGTTGGCGCTGGCCGCGAGGCTCACGAACGTCTTGGCCTTGTGCTCGTCCATCTCCTCGATCACGAACTTGGCGACCGAGCCGCCCTGCGAGTGCGCCATGAAGATGTACCCGTCCTCGAACAGATCCGAGCTGTTGGCGATCACCTCGCGCACCTGCGCGAGGCCCAGCTGCGCCTGCTCGCGCAGATCGGTCGACGTGCTGCACGCGTCGGTGCAGAAGTCCAACGTCACGAACGTGCGGCCCTCGGCCGTGAAATTCGCGCGGTAGTTGGCGCTGTTGGCCGCGTTGCCGTAGGACCCGTGGAAGTAGAACACCGGCAGCTTGGCGCCGGCCCCAGTGGCATCGCTAGCGACAGCTGAAGCGCTCGCGGCAGTAGAAGGCGAGGCGCCGGTCGCCACCACGGCGGCAAGGTGCAGGCTGGCGAGGCGGGAGATCTTCATCTTGGGTGCGACGGGGAAATCGCAGAATGGCGTGAAAGAGACCAACTCGCGGGCGACGGCGTTCGCGCCCTCTGGTCTGAACGGAGCGAGCTGGCGGGCGGCGAGGTGTGTCACCGAGGAAACGCTTCCGCCTGACACAATCCAGTGGGCATCGGGCAGCACAACCACGCAGGGAAGACCACTGTCGCCGGCCCCCATCCATGCCACGCGACTGTCGTCCGAGCGAGCGCGACGGCTCTTCTCCCCTCCCGTGGGAATTGGCAGTTGGCTGGGTCCAAGTGTAAGCACAAACCGTAGCAGTTGCCGCCCCTCGCACCTTCAAGATGGCGCTCTTCTCGTTGTCAGCAGCAAGATGCGCGCGGCGGTTGAAGCTGCAGAGCCGATCACTTTGGGCGGTTGATTGCATGGCCAGCGTCATCCCCTCGTCCAAGAGTGTGCGCAACCGTCAGCGCGTCGTGATCGCCCGGCGGAGGCTCGACGGCGCCACTCCGCCGCGCTTCGCTGGCCCACGCCCGGCATTCGTGCACAATCTTTTCGGCTGGCGACGAGCGTAATCGAGGAGAGGCGCAACTCGCAAGTCAATGAATCAGCAGAGCGAAAGCTTCGGAGCTCATCCACGCTGGTCGACCGCCGTCCGGTGAGGCAGCGTCGTCGTCCCAGAGCTCGCGGCCGCATGAACTCGTGCGCTGCTCGTTGTACTGGGAGCGACAATCTCGACCATGGAGTCGGGCGACGAGAGAGAGAGAGAGCGTCTATTTCTGCCGAAGACTCGGGCGCGTGCGGGTTAGTTACGTGCGCGCCTCGTGACGAAGCCCCGGTGTCTTGAGCGCACTCAACCGGTGTCTTGAGGCTCGTGGGAGGTCGATGCCTCAAGCAGCAGACGCCATGGACGAGGTGCTGGTGGCGGTCGAGAGCTCCGACCCGCTCATCGCGCGGCTCGTGGCCTTCTGCGACCAGCGTACGCGGCCACACCACCCTCCTCTCTCTCTCATGTGACCTCTGACGGTTGGATGCCTCCCTTGGCAACGCTAGACGACGTCGAGGCCTCCGTCGCGCACTTCTGCCAGCGGTACGCGCTCGTGTCATTGACACCGATGGTGTGGGGGGACTCACGAAGTTCCTCTCTCTCTGAACGACCTCGACAGCCACGTCGAGACGTTCGACGCGCTCGACGAAGGCGACGAGGGCGAGCACGCGCACGCCGTCTACGAGCTCTTCCACGTACCGTCCGCTGTCCTTCAATGCCTTCAACTGTTGGTTCAACCGCCAGACTGACAGTCTCCTTCCTCCTTGCCGTGGCCACCGACCGGCTGCAGCAATACGAGGCGCTGTTCGCGGACGTCGTGGGCAAGTTCCTGGCGCTCGAGGGGCTCACGCCCGAGGCCTTCTTCGACCACTGCAACTCGTTCAAGAAGTCTCCACAGAGCGACCGCGCGGCGCTCGACAACCTGCAGCTGCTGCTGAGCGCCGCGCTGGACTTGGACGCCTTCTGCCACGTCATGCGGCGCGAGGCGCGCCAGACGCACGACGCGCGCGAGGACGCGGCCGACATGGGGCTCTGACCAGCGGTGGAAAAAGCTTACAGCGTTACTCTCTCTTCTCCTTTCGAAAGCTCCCTATCTCTTACATCCGTAGTGTACTCGTTCTCGCCCACAGAGAGCAGGCGCGCAGGTCTGCGGGACGGCCTCCGCCTTCTCTCGGCGCGCGTCCGCGACGTCCGCCCGCCCGCTCACTCGCTCGCTCGTCCCCAAAAGTTCCAAAAGCCCCGAAACACAACACGCAACATGCAAAGACACGTACGTCACAACGGCCTCGCGAGCGGCGCTGCCCCTCGGCGCCGCGCGGCGGGTCGACCTGCTGGCGGCTCAGCGACCCGCGCGCTCACTCATCGTCGCTGGCGCCGCCGAGGCTGTCGCGGTCGCCCATGCCGAGGCCCATGAGCTCGCGCTCGAGCAGCTCGCGGTCGCGGTCCATCGCCTCCCGCGCGTCCGCCGCCTCGACCTCCTCGACCTCCTGCTCGTCGTCCGAGTCCACGTCCACGAGGTCCGACGGCTGGATGCGCGGGCTGCCGTGCGTCAGCGTGTGGTTGTGCGCGCGCATCTGGCGCAGCGCCGGCAGCAGGTCCGACCCGCGGCGCGGCCGCTCGCCGTCCTCGTCCGCCGCGGCCTTGCGCTCGCTCTCGTCGGCGGCAGCCACTTGCACCTCCTGCTGCTCCTCCTCCTCACCGCCGACCTCTCCGTCCTCCTCGTCCTCGCCCATGGCCATCCACGGGTGCCGCTCAATGTCCTCGGCGCGCAGGCGCTGGCGGCGGTCCACCGTCAGCAGCTTCTGCACCAGGTCCTTGGCGGCGGGCGACACGGCGTCCCAGTAGGGCGCCTCGAACGCGAACGCGCCGTGCGCCACCTTGTCCAGCACCACGGCGTGGTTCTTGCCGCCGAACGGCGGGTAGCCGCACAGCAGGATGAACAGGATCACGCCCAGGCTCCAGCAGTCCACCTCGGCGCCGTACGGCTCGCCGCGCACCACCTCGGGTGCCACGTACCCGGGCGTGCCGCACGCCGTGCCGCGGCGGCCGCTGAGCGTGCGCAGGTCGCGCGCAAAGCCGAAGTCGGCGATCATGATCTCGGCGTCGGGCGCCGACGACTTGAGCAGAATGTTCTCCGGCTTGAGGTCGCGGTGCACGATGCCGCGCGCATGCAGGTAGGCGATGGCGCGCGCCAGCTTGCGCAGCAGCGCGCGCGCGTCGCGCTCCGTGTAGCTCTTGCGCCGCACGAGCGCGTCGAACAGCTCGCCGCCCGTGCAGAGCGGCGTGACGAGGTAGCAGAAGTCGCGCTCGTCGAAAAAGTCGAGCAGCGGCACCAGGTTCGGGTGGTCCAGCGTCGCCATGATGCGCACCTCGTGCTGCAGCGCCGCCAGCGCCGCCGAGTCGCCCGCGAGCAGCAGCTCGCGCTTGGAAATGATCTTGACGGCCACCTGCTTGCGCGTGCGCCGGTGGGCCGCGATGTGCACGACCGAGAAGCCGCCCGCGCCCAGCTTGCGGCCCAGCTTGTACGTCCGGTGGAACGGCTTCTTGGGCGCGTCCGAAGCCGCCGCGGGCGCGTCATCGTCCCGCGTGGCGTCACGGCATAAAGCGGACGCCTCGTCGTCGTTCCGCCGGGACCCGTCGCTGGCGTCGCCCTCGCTGTCGCTGTCGCTGTCGCACGGCGGCCGCGGGGGCGCCACGGACCGCGGGGACGCCGGGCACGTCGTGGTGGAGCTCGGAACCGCGGCGGACGCGCGGGACGACGACGGCGCGTCCGCGGCCTTGAGCGCGAAGTGTAGCGAGCGCATGATGGACGCGTAGGCGGCGCGGACGGCGTCCGTCCAGCACTGCGGACACGCGTCCAGCTTGGCCTCTCCGGCGGCCGCGACCAGCGCCTTGACCGCGCGGACGGTCGTGGCGTTGACGGGCTTATTATCGCTAGTGGTCTGGTGCGCGTGGCGGGCGGTGGACGACGCGCTGAAGGCGTCCTGCGCCTCGCCCAGCACCTGGTCCAGGATGTAGACGAGCTCGCCCTCGTCCTCGCACGCGTCTAGCTCGCGCACGAGGCTCGCGAGCACGGGGAACTCGCGCTCGATGGCGCGGCCGAGCCGCTGGGCCGTCGGGGACGAGGGCGTCGCGGCTTCGCTCGTCGAGAACTCGAGCTGGTTCAGCGACGAGGACGACGCCGACGCCCGCCCGCCGCTCGTCTGCATCTTGCGGCCGTAGCGGTACGACTGGTACGCGTTCGACACGATGTACTGCAGCAGCGCGCGGCTGCGGATCGAGGACGAGACGGACACGAGCGTGGATGCCGAGGACGCGGACCCGGACGGGGACGGGAGCGGCACGATGCCCAGCGGGTCCCCGCCGTCGATCCAGCGCTGCAGCGCCTTAAGCCAGCGTACGCGCTCGGCCTCGCGCGTGGCCTGCAGGTAAATGACCAGCACGCGGCCCGTGTCCTTGGGCTTGTTGCTGCTGCTGTGGTGGCTGAGCGGACCGGACGGCAAATTACCGGACGAGTCCAGGTTGCTCTCCTTGCGGCGTAGGTCCCCGTGGTGGCCGGACGGGGACGAGGACGGGATGCCGAACCGCCGCGGACGCTTGCGCACGACCAGCGCGAAGCAGAACGCGCGGTGGCGGAACCCGTCCGCGGCCTCGACCCGCAGCGCGTCCGCGCGCAGCACCTCGTCCTTGAGCAGCTTGCGCGCGTCCTTGGCCGACACGGACGCGTCCAGCGGGTTCTTGCGGTACACGCGCAGGGCCGCGCGCGAGAGCACCACGTAGCGCGGCAGCCAGGTCTTGAAAAAGGCGCCGCGCTTGTGCAGCGCGCCGCACAGCAACATGTCGTCGCTGTTCGTGTAGTTTACCAGGTCCGCGGGCGCCGTCGCGGGCGGGGCGGGGCCCATGGCCGACTGGGGCCCCACGGCCGCGGATAAATTACCGGACGCCGCGGACCGGACGCTCTCGATCGCGCCGAGCGTCAGGAGCGGGGCCGAGTGCGGCTGCGGGTGCGGCTGCGGAGCGGACGCGCGCGACTTGGGACGCTCCGGGCTGGCCGCGCTCAGCTGCATGACCCGCAGGCCGCTGACCAGGCCGGACGACGCCTTGGGCTGGTCCTCGCCGCTGGGTCGTCGCCGCGCGGAGCTCACGGCCGCGGTCGTGGGCTTCATGCGAACCGGCCGGCGTCTCGGATGGATAGATTACTTCGGCCGCGGTCGGGCCGTCGTCCCCTGCGGATGCCGATCGATGTCCCCTGCGGTCGCTTCGCTCGTCCGCGCGGTTCGGTCCGTCGGGGTTTTAATCCAGTGCGGGTCCGGGAAAATATTCGATGCGGACGAAGGCCACGGCCGCAAGCCAGAGGCGCGCGACAACACTCGAGGAAGGGAAAGAGACCAGCCGGGGTTGGGGAAATCTTCCCCCACGAAAGAAAAGAAAAAATAAATTACCCAGCTGGGCCGAGGGTGTCCAAGTACACTTGGTCCGGCCGGCCGAGGATAATAGCTTCGGCCCCTGGTTGTGGACTAATCGATCGTCCGCGAAATGGCGATTGGGGACGGTGGAGTTGCGGCCGACCCGCAGTGCGGACGCGGCCCCAGCCGCGGCCGAAAGAAATTCCGGCTGATTCTTTCTGGGACGGCCTTGTCTGCCGTATCCTTGCTTCCTCGCGAAAGCTGCTTCCGTTCCACGGGTGCAAGAAACTCAAGTGGGGACGGTATAATACAGTAGTTTACGGGACGTCCGGGTAATAAACCGGCGGACGAGGTCGTGGTGATTCCGAATAGGTTTCGTCCGCGCCAGGTGGGGCAGCAAAACAGAGGAGCCGCAAATAAAAACGTCCGCGTAAAGATTACTTACGGTCGGGGGTCTGGCGGCCTGAGTCGGGAGCGTAATTTACCGCGGGCCACCACATAAATTACCGTCCGCCTTTGCGTTTTCGGGTTGTTGACAAGACCGCGCGCAAACTGGATCTCGCACAACAATCAGGTAGGTTTTTAACCATATTAAACCTAGTTCGCATACTATACACGTATACAAGTAATTGTGACAAAGAATATTAAACCTAGACAGGCGTATGCAACCCAAATGTATACTCGTAATCCCATCCGGATAATTATATGATTACTTCACGCCTTCGCATTGTATACGACGCCCCCCCCCCCATGTATACGTTCGGTATACAGAACATCGCGGTCAGCCCTCCAGTTGAACCAAAGACACGCTGCCTCGGACCTTCAACTCGGTGGCGGCTTCTTCAGTTCCGCTTCAAGCGCAGTATACACTACAGTATACACTACACTCATCATGGCGCTCTCTCTTGTCCCAGCTCAACTCGGTGTGCGCGGGCGCTTGCGACCGCTCGCAGACGCATGAAAATGCGCCGCCGCGGGGTCTCCAGGCCAAGGCCCACTCGATGAGCAGTGCTGGCGGGTCCGCCTGCATTTCATCAGTCATCCAGTCCTGTTGTGCGCCTTGATCGTTCACGGTGGAGTCCTGATGTTGTCTCTTCGTCACAGTTGCATTGCCGTCGGGGACTTCAAGTACGGACAGCTACAAAGCAGTGTACTGTACAGTACTTCAGGTACTGTACAACTGCAACCAGTGGTGAATGGCTACACTTTGGCCGCATGGATCAAACTGCTCTGTGTTCCTCCTTTTATCAATGCTAATCACCAAGAGAATGGGTGCTCCTGTCGTCGAACGGCCACCGTACGACGCGCACACACCTACCGCCGCGGGTTGAACGCCGGCGGGTTCCCAGCGTTCATCATCCGGCGGCGCGGGTCGCGGCTCTCGGGCGCGCTGTCCCCGCCCCCGGGTCCGACGTTGGGCCGCTTGAGGTCCGGCGGCATCATCCCTCCTGCCATGGGCGGCGCTCCAGGCGGCCAGCCACTGCCGTCTTGCCGGCCGCTGTCGTCTTCACGCTCGCGCTTGATACCGGCCAGCATATGAGGCGGAGGCGGAGGGCCACGCGGCGGCGGCATCATCCCGCCAAACGCTCCGGGCGGCGGCGGTCGCGGGGAAGGCGCGCCGCCCGGAGGCATCCCCATCATGGGCGGGCGAGACGGAGCCCCGACGGGCGGGATGTTCATCATCGGCGGACGCGGCGGAGCGCCACCGAGTGGCATGTTCATCATGGGCGGACGCGGCGGGGCGCCACCCATCGCGGCCATCGCTGGTCTCGGCGGCGGAGGCATCATGCCACCGCCAGGAGGCATTTTGCCCATCTTGGCAGCAGCCGCGTGCGCTGCGGCGATGGCGGCGGCGGCCGTGGCGGCCACCATGCCGGCGCCGTCCATCGGGCAGTCCTGCTTCCAGTGGCCCTTCTGCCGGCACTTGTGACACGTGTAGGACGCCGGCGGCACCTTGGGC
The DNA here is from genome assembly GCA_023338115.1 of Phytopythium boreale. Classification (NCBI taxonomy): domain Eukaryota; phylum Oomycota; class Peronosporomycetes; order Pythiales; family Pythiaceae; genus Phytopythium; species Phytopythium boreale. The sequence continues at coordinate 7,441 of JAADYG010000135.1, forward strand.
TGCGTGCAGTCCGAGATGTAGTGGCCCGGGATGTTGCAGCGCTTGCACAAGTACCCCTCGGGCGGCACCTTGCGCGCGCCGCCGTTGAACGGCTGGCCAAACTGGCCGTGCTGCTGCCCTTGCTGGTCCTTCGTGGGGCAGTCCTCAATCCAGTGGCCCTTGGTGCCGCACCGGTTGCAAGTGTACGACTCGGGCGGCACGCGTCGGCCGCCGCCGTTGAACCCTCGGGAGCCGTCGCCGCGCTGATTGAAGTTCTGGAAGCTCGCCACGTTGATGGCGCTCGCACGGATGCCAGCGCCGTCCGCCATGCCAGGCAGCATCTCGCCGCCGTGGGTCAACGACGACCCGCCGGCGCTCGAGGCAGCGGCGAACGCGGCGGCGGCGGCACCGCCGTCTCGAACGTGCATGCCCGCCTCGGCAAACATGGCGTCCGCCTCGTTCAGCACTGTTGCGCCGCCGTTGTACTTGTCGTCCATCGGGTCGCCCGGCCGGTTACGGCACCAGAACTTGGTGCTGTGGTCGTTGCTGTGGGTAGTAGACATGGAATGAACGCGTTAGTCTGGAGTTGGAAGCGAGTATCGTCGTGTCTCCTTCTTACCTCCCAGTCGCGACGACGTGGCCCACGGGGTGCCACTGGATGTCCCACACAGCCGTGTCGTGCGCCTGCGGGATGGCCGCCAGCGGGTTCTGTTTGCTGTTCCCGTCAACGCAAACAGGCAGCAATAACAACACGGTCAGACATTCAAATGGTCCTCAAGCCGACACGAGACAGCATGGAGGAGGACGTACCCGACTTCCCAGTACATCATGGACCCGTCGTAGGAGCCACTGACGAAGAGCCGTTCGTACCAAGGGTGCCAGGCGATGGAAGTGACCTCGCGCGCGTGTCCGCGCATGGTGGCGAACTCCTTGAGCATGCGGATGTCGTAGAGCTTGATGAGCTGGTCGCGGCTGGCCGTGAGCAGCCAGTTGCCGTTGGCGTTCCAGGCGACCTTGAAGACCGTGTTCTTGTGTCCGTGCAGCGTGTTGAGCGAGTTGCCCGACTTGGGGTCCCAGATCTTGACCAGGTTGTCTTTACTGCCGGACGCGAGCAGGCTGCGCGACGGGTGGTACGCGACGCACTTGACGTCCCAGCCGTGGCCCGTGAGCACGCGCTCCTCGCGCGTGCGCTCAAAGTCCCAGATCTTGACGGTCGCGTCGTCAGAGCACGAGACGAACTTGAAGTCCGTGGGCGAGAAGCTGAGCGAGCGCACGGCCTCGCGGTGGCCCTGCAGCAGCTGCACGTTAGTCATGCTGGGCTGCCAGTACTTGATGACGCCGCCGTGGTCGGCCGTGACAAGCCAGTTGTCGTTGTGCGACCAGACCATGGCGCGCACGGCGTCGTCGTGCGCCTGCAGGATGGTCTCGAAGTTGAACGCGAGCCCGTTCCAGAGCGTGAACTCGCCCACCGAGTTGCCCGTGATCAGCCGCCGGCCCTCGGGCGTCCACGACACGCAGTTCACGGGGCAGCGCTGCTTGTTGGTCGAGCAGCGGCAGAACTTGGTGCACACGCAGGACGCCAGGTCGTCGTCCCCGGGGAACGCGAGCGGCGGCAGCATCTGCTTCTTGAAGAACGAGTGCGGCGGCAGCGCCGCGGCCTTGTACGCGCGCGCGCGCACGAACGCGCGCTGCTGCACGAACGCGATGAAGGTCGCGTTCGGGTCCACGCTCTTGCGCACGATCGGCTTGCGCATGCGCTTGTGCGGCGCCACGCCCCCCGGGTAGTGCGCGCCGCTGACGTCGTGCCCGCTGCGCAGCACCTGCGCCGGGTGCAGCTCGCCCGGTGAGGCGCGCGGCGACTGCATGGAGAGCGAGGCGGACGGGGGTCGAGCGCTCGATCCGCACCGGTCGGGCTTTCGCGTTTGGCTTTTGGAGGCTTTTGGTTGGGAAGGGGGTCCAAACAGGGTGGAACGCTTCAGATCATCATGTGGGACTATTTGTGGAGCGCTCCATATTGTAAATCGGACTTTAGAGGGTAGTGCTGGTACATGGGACCCGAAACGACGCAGCTCTTCAAGGTGTCAGTCATTGTGATCAATTCATGCGAGCCCTTACTACTTTACGAAGGGAAATGAAGGACGTGTTTGCAGCCAAGAAGCTGTCGCGCGCGCTGCAGTTAAGTCTGCAGAGCGCGCGGCTGGCGCTGGCGGCGTCGGAGGTACGTTTTACGTCATTCTTTGCTGGTGGGAGGAGACTGATTGCGAGTGGTGGTGGAGGAGGATGAGAGCGACGAGCGCTTCCGGTCGCTGGTGCTGGATTGGCCGGAGCTGCTGCTGGAGAGCGTGCGAGCGCTGGAGTCGAAGGACGTGGACGAGTGGCGGCTGGAGCAGCTGTGCTGCGTGATGGACGACGGCGACTACGACGCCGCGGCGGCCGCGCGCGAGAGCGAGTTGGGCGTCTTCCTGGACGTGCACGCGGCGCTGACGGCGCTGCGCGAGCGGATTCAGACCGGTCTGCTCGGTTTGGTCCATTCATAAGGAAGAAGACCGCTTGAACTCACCGCCTGTTGCGTCATGGCTGTGTGAACAGAGCACGAGAGCAACAAGCGGCTCGCGGCGACCGCGTCGTTCGTCGTTGCGGTCGACGGCAGCCGTACGTGGCGGCGGCCATCATACACTAGTCGGTCACTAGTTTGTCGTACTGATCGACCGCGTTCGTCTAGCAGGACAGTCATACCTCGCTTTTGAGCTCGCGGCGCGGCTGCGACGGCAAGGGAAGCTCTCCGTCGTCAACGTGGACGACTCGCAGAGCTCGAGCCTGCAGCTCCCCCAGATCTCTCCCGAGTTCATCCGACAAGGTGAGCGCCATCGTCATTGGTAGAGCGTACTATCCTCTGACAACCTGCAACATGGCCAGAGTACAAGACGCACTGCGCGCGGCTGAGGCTGCCGCCGAGGCGCTTCTCCGTCGACATCGTGCCCGACGATCCTGCGTCCTCATCGCCTCTCGCAAGCCAGTTGCTGGCGATCGCAGAGCGAAGCAGCGCGGACTTCCTGGTCGTTGGCTCTGTTGGCAAGGGCGGTCCGGCTGTAACCCAGCTTGGCCACGTCACTCGCGATGTCCTGGCGTCCACGACGACGCTGCCCGTGCTTGTGGTTCCTCCCGCACCCATCAACTCGACAGCATTGAAGCGCTACGTGTTCGTTGTGGCCGTCGACACGTCGCGGAAGGGCCATCGCTGCCTGAACGCCGCGCTCAAATTGATGCGGCCGAACGACCTGCTTCGCATCGTCCACTTCTACAGGAAGCCCGTCGCCGGCGAGTTTGACGACGGCGGAGCAATGAACCACTACCGCGAGACTGTTGAGAGCGTCGACGTGAGAAGCAAACGACCGACTTGTGGACTCTCAACAGAGCGCTTGGACTAACAACCCACTCGTTCTCTGGTATGACTGCGATAGGTGGAGGCGGTCGTGGATATGGAAGTGGTGGACGACGACGTTTCGACCACGGAGGCGCTGCAGGACTACCTGGCCACGCACTCGGCTGCCTACCTGATCATGGGACTCTCGGGAGCAAGCAGCGCAGAAAAGAGAAGTGTCAACGCGGACGTGGAAGAGGTAAGCGGGATGCACCCTATAGGCCGCGTCGCGTCCGCCATCACGCAGTCGCCGCGGTGCGCTACGTGCCTGTGCCCATGAGGGCTGATCAATAGATTTGGACCATCCGCTGCAAACACCAAGCACTTCGACGTACGCATTCGTTCGGTTAGCCTCCTCACGTGCGCCTCGCCGCCACGGACGCGTCCAGCAGCACGTTCTCAATGACCTGATGGGTCTGGGCGTCCTTCTGGAGCACGAGCGTCGGGAGCAATCCCATCAGAGGCGCAACCTCTCGGTCTGCGACTACCGGCTTCATTCCGCGCCCGTTTCCTCGTGGCAACCCCCGAACAGGCTCGAGGAGCGTCAAGGTAATCGCCTTGACTTCATGGGCCACCGTGCCGAAGGATCCGTCGTCCAGTCTCGTGGGGAGAAGCCGGGCCCAGCCGCGAGCCGTGAGTTGAAATGGCGGATACGCTGCGAAGGCCGCTCCTACGACCGTGGTCGTGCTCTCCCAGACCACATTGGTGCAGTTCGCGCCTGCAAACCGCTTAACCGCTTGGTGAGTCGTCACTGGCTTGTCAGTCCCCGATGGATCGTGAACAACAGCAGACAGCGACGATAAGAGCAGTGAGTCTTCTCCCTCGGCAAACAGCGAGTCCAGCTCCGTCAGAAAGCCGAGTAGAACCTCTGGGATGGCGCCATCTTGGACGGCGTCGGTGCCTGCGCCTGCAGTTCGGGCAGCAACATCGAGAGAGCTGCTGGGGTCGAGCTTCGTGTGCATGCTCTTGTCGTGCTCCTCGCTCTCGCCGAATTGACCAGTGGGCAATAAGTTGGCTTGCAGTGGCCATGCTGTCCCCAGCGTGGAGGGTTCCTCGACCTGTGGGCTGATTGTGCCACGCGCGGTGATTGTGCGCGGCAAGTGAGTAAGCTGCGGCAATTCCTGTCTCATACAGCACCAACAGCCATCAGCACTAACTCGACATGCCCACAGCGGCCTGCTACTGCTACAGCATACCATCGCGAGCGCTGCTTCCAGCATGTGTTCTCAGACGTTTGGTACACTGGCGTTAGCTCTTGCCAGTCTACTCTACTGAAGTAGTTGGGTATGGCATCAACACCGCCAGAATGTTGATATGCCACGCTCTAACACCCTTTTCTGCTGGCGTGGGTGCATCGTCGGGCTTCAACTCATGGCTTGCATCCAGCCTACGGCACCCTGTACGTTTGTTGGCGACACTTCGAGGTTGATTGGACTGCGATACGTCGTAGTGCCGTCTAGGAGACAAATCGGGGAAGGACGCCCTGGATCACACGCGGTTGGCCGCGAGGGTGGCGTCCAGCACCAGGTTCTCGATGACCTGGCGCATTGAGGCTTGCTTCTGTTGGTAAAGAGACGCGAAGAGTCTGGTCAGGATACCAATTTCTCGGTGCGCGCCAGGCTCCTCCGACGTCTCCGTCGTCATCGGCGAGCTCCGGGGGTCCAGAATTGTCAGCGTTGTTGTAGAGGCCTCGTGGAATAATGCTCCGGCAGTCCCGTCGCCCAATTTGGCAGGCTGGAGTCGTCCCCATCCGCGAACGGTGATCTGGAATGGCGGGTTCCCCACGCCCATTACCCCTTCGGTTAGCGCCGTGAACTCCCACAGTACGTAGGTACAGTTCACGCCCGGAAATCGCTTCAATGCTTGATAAATCGTCGCGGGTTTCATGATCATGGGAGGCTCCTGGACGACCACCTTGGTTAGCACCACGTCCGGCGACTCCTTCATCACCTGCAAGCCGATACCGGTACACATCACGGTCGGTACACATCGCGTCAGTCAACCCAACAACGCATCAGCAGATTATCCTCAGCTTACAATGATATGGTCGTTGGCCAACTTGACGCGGCCCTCTCGGAACGACCGCCACACCACGTCCTCAACTGTACGGGAGTCGAACGGAACGAGCTTCACGTGCCGACACTCGAATACCATTCCGTCCGCAGGCGTGTGCGTGAGCTTGGTGTCATTCAGATCCTCCGTGACGCCGTCCAGTCCAGAAGAACGAAACACGGCCCCCAGCACAGGATAGCGCGCGTCAACGTTCTGCTGGAGCCTGGCGAACACTTGGTCATCTGCCTGACCTTCCAGGTCGCTCTTTCGCCACTGCCCTTCCTGAAGCTGGTCCCACACCTGCACACAACAGCATCAAGACGCGCCGTGAGTGCCCCCACTATCAAATATCCATAGGTAGAATGCAAAGAGCACCTCTCGCTTGCCCAGCAGCCTCTCCATGCCTCGCGCAAGCTTGATCTGACCCCGGAGCATCCCGATCAACTTGGCGTTCTCCTCTTCAACTTTGCTCCTCTCCATCCGCTGGCGCTTCGCCACGTCTTTCCACGCGTTACAAGAGTCGTTAGCGCTGTCCACCGCTGCTGCACACGTCTCATTGGGCTCGCGGCTGCGCTTGAGCGTCCGCAGCTGCGTCTCCAGCTCGGCGGCCTTGCCGCGCAGGTACTGCAGCTCCTCCTTTTGTCGCTGGGTCGAGCTCTTGGGCTTGATCAGTGTGCGTCGTTCCCTAGGCTGCGGCGGCGCCTGAAGCGTCGCGGACGCCATGGTCTCGACCTGCGCGGATGAACCGCAGACGGTGGCAGCATCAGAGTCATCCACAGCGCCAAGCGGCGGCGTGATCGGCAATGGCGCGAGCATGGCGCCGTCGCTACTCGCGAACCACGCGTCCAGGTCCGCGAGAAAATCGAGCGGCAGCTCGGCCGAGTCGCCGTCTTCGCCGCTGCCGCTCGCGGGCCCCGCGGCGGAGCTAATCGACCCCTCGGCGCCGATTCTCCGGTGCATTTGGGGTCGACCGATCACGCTGAATGGGAGGGAACTCGGTGACGCTACTGTACTGATATTAGTGAAACTCGATAGTACAGTGCAGGAACTGGAACTTAATGTCGCTTTGATGATGCCGCGCGCCGAACCCTCGCTTTTGATTGGGCGGATGACGGAAGTAAACACGCCTTTCGCGTCTTTTTGGACGAATCACGGGCGCGAGAGCCATTCGCCCACAGTCAGAATGATGGTAATGGGTCAGTACTGTACTGTATTCCTGTTGCAGACGGCGTAGGTACATTGCACGCGTCCATCGTAAACCCAGTGCCGCACAGGTTTACTCTGGCGTTCCACACGTCAAGTGCTTGATCAAGGCACCCACGCTATGGCTCGCAAGGTTCTCTCTCCATCCTGGAGAAGTCCTGTAGGGCTCTGAGGTTTCCTCCTTGCCGCCGTTTTGTGGCTGTGAATATCGGTAGTACAATATCAACCGGCACGGGGCTAATACGCATGGCCGGTCGTGTTCACGGTGCAACGCTCGGAGATTCGTAGTTAGCTCAAGACAACAAAACAATCAGATTGTGTCAAGCACGCTGCGTGAGGCACCTGCGTTGAGCAGCAGGTTCTCCATGGTCTGGTGCGCAACTTCGTGCCGCTGCTGGTAGACCGACACGATCAGGCCTGAGAGACTGCTGACAGAGCGACGCGGTGGCTGTGGGCCGACTGCATTCGCCTCCTGCTCCGGCCCAAGCACAGACAGCTCCACGAACTCCTCCAGCTCGGACCCGAGCGAGCCGTCGGGTAGTTGGGCCGGGCGGAGTCGTCCCCAGCCTTGCAGGCTGACCCGCAACGACGGGTAGGCGGACGAGCCGGACGTCTGCACAGCCATTTCCCACATGACGTGGGTCGAGCTACCGACGACGTGCCGCTTGAACGCCTGGTACACTGCCGTGGGCCGATTCACCACTGGGGGCTCCACGATTGACAAACTGGTCAGGACTTGGTGTTCCGCCTCCTCGATAATCTGTTGGTGCAGCAAAAACGTCGTTAGCAAGGCGACTCTGACAGTCAGCAGATCAGACCAGACATCCACTCACCGTGACGTCTTCAAAGTAGTTGAGCTTCCCCTGTCGGATCGACCACCACAAGGTCTCAGCGGCGACCCGATAATCAAACGGCAGCACTGTACAGTGCCTGGTCTCCAAGTAAATGCCGTCGGAGGGCGCTTCTAGGAGCTTGATGTAGCCTCTATTTGGCCCTGAACCGCCCATGCTAGACGTGCCGAAGACCGACTCGATCATGGGGTACCGCGTATCGATGGCCTGCAAAAGCGATTCGTATCGCTGGGCGTCCACCGCGCTCGTCTGGCCCGCTGTTTTCCTTCTGGAGGAGTGGAGCGGATCCCACACCTGCCGCTTGCTCAGCAGCGATTCGACGCTGCGCAGCAGCCTAGTCTGATCCCTGAGCATCACTAGCAGCCTGTGGTTCTCCTTCTCCGCCGTCGCGCGCTCCACGCGCTGGCGCTTGGCGATCCCTTTCCACACGCATGCCTGCGCATTGCTGGTGGATCGAACTCCAGGCTGCGAACGCTCATGAGCGGCGCGCTTGAGTCCCCGCAGCCGCGCCTCGAGCCCCGCAGTCGTGTCGCGCAGGAACTGCAGCTCTTCCTTGCGCCGCTGCGTCGAGTTCTTGGGCTTTTGGCCGGGAATGGGACCACGAGGCCTTCCTCGTGTAGATGGAGGCGGAGCCGGCGCTGCGTCGCGCACCTTGGATTCTACTCGCACCGGGGGCGTGTCGGGCAAGAGCGACGGCAGCAACTCGATGTCCGCGAGCCAGGTGTCGACGTCCGAGAGCAGATCCAGAGGGGGCGCGACGAGGTCGCCGCTGTCGGCCGCAGCGTCGCTGAGCTTCTCGCGCATCATCGTCAGTCTCAAAATGAGACAGCTTTGCCAAGAGACAATGAACGTACGCTTTTGATTGGCTTTAAATATGCACATTTGGACGAATCAAAATATTTCACATGCTGCAAGATTGTTCGTCGTAAATGCTGTTTCCGATGAGTATTTTTGACGAATCACGCACGTTCATATCGAAACGGACCTTTTGGATATCAGGGTACGTCGTACCACACTTATGGTACAGCATTCGCTCCGCATCGTCTCCGTTAATGACATATCCCGTCAAAACTGATTTAATTTTGCGTCCCCTAACCTTTTAAATGTTTGTTTTATTCAATACCCTGTATAAACAAATTACGCTTTGTCGACCGCGTTCTGGTGGTGTTTCCACGGAGGGGGGGGGGGCGCCCGTGTGTGGCGACGGACGAGGGGAGAAGAAGCCCACCGAGCAACGCGAACCGGAGGAATTACACCGCGCGAGAGTCCGCCCGCCCCGATCGAAGGACAAGATGCTGAGCCTCGCGCGCCGCTCGACCGCCGTCGTCAAGGCCTCCTCGGCCGTGCGCTGCAGCTCCACGGCCGCGGCCTCCGCCGCCTCGGGCGAGCTGCAGCAGCGCGGCAGCGTGCAGGACCTCCTCGCCGGCAACGCCACCGCGCGCAACGGCGTCGGTGCGTTCGCTCGTCCTGCTTCTTTACTTAGCCCGCTCCTCCGCTTCACTGGCCGTCTGTAGGGCGGGTGGGGAGTCGTAGAGGCGCTTCCTAACGTTGTGGCGTGTGCGCTTGTCGACCGGCAGAGTACGTGGTGTCGCGCGTGGACGACCTGGTCAACTGGGGCCGCAAGAGCTCGCTCTGGCCCATCACGTTCGGCCTAGCCTGCTGCGCCGTCGAGATGATGCACTCGGGTGCGTACTATCTGCTTCTCTGTCAGCCCACCTGCTGTGGATCCCCCCGCGACTGACTGACCTGTGCGTGGCGATGATGAATGCTGCAGCCGGTTCGCGCTACGACTTTGAGCGCATGGGCATGGTGTTCCGCGCGTCGCCCCGCCAGACGGACGTGATGCTCGTGGCCGGCACGCTGACCAACAAGATGGCGCCGGCGCTGCGCCGCGTGTACGACCAGATGCCCGAGCCGCGCTACGTGGTGTCGATGGGCAGCTGCGCCAACGGCGGCGGCTACTACCACTACTCGTACGCGGTCGTGCGCGGCGTGGACCGCGTCATCCCCGTCGACATTTACGTGCCGGGCTGCCCGCCGACGGCCGAGGCGCTGCTCTTCGGGCTCATGCAGCTGCAGAAGAAGGTCAAGGGCAACAAGTCGCTGCTACTCAAACTGCGAAAGTAGGCGCGCACCCAGAAGAAGGAAAAGGAGGGGACGGCGCCGGCCGCGTCTCGACAGGTCGCGTGCCGGTCGTTGCTCCTCCTCTTCGACTTGCTCTGGTTGTGTGAGGGGAGGGAACTAGCCGCGTGGACAGGGTGGGGAGGGAACGGACTTGTTGCGCGCGCTTCTCCTATCGTTAATAACAAAACACACACATGAGGGAAACGCGAGGCTTCTTGGCGTCCGGGTCTTCATGATCGCTGGTGTTGTTCGACCCTGACGTGTGTTGTCACTGCACGGGCCGGTCGATGCGCGCGAGTTGGGCGATCAAGACGTCCGCGAACAGCTCGAGCGTGGCGGCCACGGCCTCGGGGATTGTTGGGTCGTTCAACGGTAAAGAAGAACTGCGCTGGAGCAGCTCGTCGGACGTCGCGATGCGCTCGCGGGTGTAGAGCCACGCGACGGGCGATTGTGCATGCGCGAGCGCGGCCGTCCAGAGCTCGTCGGCGCGCAGCTCCGAGCGGTTGGCGCTGCTCGCGGGCGCCAGCGCGTGCAGGAACGCGTTGGCCACCAGGAAGTCGCACCGCTCGCTCGCGCACACCCAGCGCGCGGCGCCGAGGCCTCGCTCAACGCTGTTGTTGGAGCCGGAGGCAGTCGCGGACGCGATCGGCACCAGCTTGCACGCTGTGGAGCGCTCCAAGTGGCGATGCCCGCAGCTCCGACACTCACGCGGCTCGGAATTTGCGGCACCGACGTGTTCATTGACGGTCGGACGGAGCGCGAAGCACTTTTCGCACAGGTCGCGGCTCCAGAGACAGTGGAAGCGCGTGAACGCGTCGTCCTTGTCGTGAGAGTAGTGACTACTCCCACTGCCTTCGGGCGTGAAGCCACTGCTGCTGCTGCTGTTATCGGCCGCCCACTGCTGAGGGAGCCGCTCGCGCCGGTTCCCGCGCCTCAGGAACGCGATCGCGCGCTGCCGCCACCCAAAATCCATCGCCTTGGAGATGGCAACGAGGTCATGCGCGAGCAGCAGGGCCAGGTAGTCGCGCATCGCCATCATGGCTTCATAGCGCGCCCAGACGAGCTCCGTTTGGCGCTGAACAAGCGCGTGAGTCGTGTGGAAGCGCGAGAAGGCGGCCAGGAACTGCAGCGCACGCGCGGTCAGCGGGGGGAGCAAGTCGACCGACCCCCCCACTGACATCGCCCGGGCCAGCGACACTGGTACTGACCCACATCCACAGATCCCCAAGCGGCACCTCGTCTAGCGGGAGCGTATTCCTGCGCGTGAACGTGTACACCTGGGCGTATGGTTCTCTCCACCGCCAGACCTCGGCCAGCATGGACTCCCGGAACTGTGCGAAGACGCGTCTTGCCCTGGTAGCAAACGAAGTGGCAGCCTGATGGTCGTCATCCCCTCTCAAGACCGAAGCGGTGGCGGCCTGCAGCATCTCCAGCACGAACGGCGACATCTCGGGCAGGAGCGCTCGCGTCAGAGCCTCTCGCTGCCGCAGCTTCCCGCGACACCAGGCCGCGATGCGCGATGCGTTGGTGTGCTCCCATGACTGCTGCCCGGCTATCAGCTTCTGCTGGACTTGAACTACTCGCGAGTGACTGGCGAGAACGAGGCAGCGCCACGTCGACCACGCGCGACGGCGAAGCGCTCGCTCAGCGTGGCTCCGCGCGCGGTGATCGCGCTGACGCTTGGCTCGTTTGGACCGGACGCGCTGCTTGGCCGATGCTCGCGCTTTCATGCCGCGATACGCGCGAGAGATCCGCTGTGCGGCTCGCTCACGACGCAGCGATTGGAGTGCCTGCTTGGCGCGGTGCACACGGTAGAGGGCGGCGATGGCTCGCGCGCTGGCGTCGCATCGCTGGCGCGCCGCTGGTTCATCACCGCGTTCATGCGCGCCTGGCACCACTCACTCGACGCTACCAGTCTATTCAAAACGGTTTGGAGTCGGTGAGTTCGAGGCAAGGCAGTCTCGATACAAGTGAGACGACGTACCCTACCTCATGAGCGCTCGGCGGCATCGGCGGCGCTGGTCCCTGTAAGCCCGGCGACAACTCAGCTCTCAATATCTACGCAGCGTTCATTGGGTGACGCCAGTCAGTCGGCCGTTGACCACGGAAGCAGCACGGAGGAAGACGTACGCGGCTTGGATCAGCGTGACGGCCGCGTATACGACCGGATGTCTTGTCTGGAGCTCGTCCTCAGCTTGCTGGAGGGATGCCTCGACTCCGTCCAGGCGCTCGAGCTCGCTCGTCCAGTGGGAAACAAGCTGTCGGGCATCCAGGCGGACAGCCGAGCCGTCCAACAGCTTCGCATCGATCAGCACGAGCACCGTGGTCGCCTTGGTCTGGTGGGTAGTTGCCCTTGCATTGCTGTTGGTGGTGCTGGCTTTCGAGATAGCGTCCTCGGCCTTGGCAAGTGACAGGTTGGCGTGCTCGCGGTCCCGCTGGAGCTTGTCCTTGTCGAGCGCGAGCTGCGCCAGAGCGGCTCGGAAGAGTTCGCGACTCACTTTGAACTTGACGAGGACCGACACGCGGCGCGGGCGATACAGGAAGCGCAGGAGCGAGTGCTTGTCATGGCTGGAGCGTGGCACGATCAGGGTGCATCCCAGACGAACGTGCTGTCAGACAGGTGTGCTGTGTGAATTGGCCGGGCGCGACGACGAAATGGCAACCACGTACGCGTGTTTCCGGATGCGATAGCCGCGAAAGATGCTCTGGATCTTGAGCACGTTGGCGCAGAACCGGTTGTTGGCTTTGCATGTGCCGTGCCACCCATCGGAAACGGGGCACAACGCGCGCGTTACTGACCTCGAACCCGCCGCGTGGTGCTCTTCGTAAGAGACGAGGTGCTCACCTTAGCGTTTGCTCCACGTCTCGCGCATCCTCAGCGTCTCAAGCGCGCGGCGTCGCCGACAGAACCTGCTCAATGATCACCATCCGTCAGTGGCATCTGACTCTCACAGTGCTCGTCGACTCTGCTCGTGTGTGCTCCCTCACATCAAGTTACCTGCGCCAACACCACTGAATGACGCGGGCGTGTCGTGCCATCTTCGCGCTGGTCATCGCGCACGACAAAACGGGTCAGGCAGGCAGACTACCTTGCCGCATTGTTCACCCTGGGCCACCAAGGAGTACTCTTTTCCCACCGTTGATACCGCCGCCGTGGCGTCCACTGCTCACCGCCTGGACTCCTTTCCGGCGTGTGCTGCTCTTGGCGCCGTGCGACTTCGAGGACCAGGTCAGCGAGCGCCTGCCGCTTGACGGACGGCGCGAGCACCTGACTGCGCATGCTGGCCACGAGCCGCCGGCACCGGCGCAGATCGTCCGACAGCGTCGTCATTCTGTCGTCCGAATGAACTGGTAGGGCGCTCGCTGGTAACAGTTTGACCAGCGTCACCCGAGAAAGTCGCCGTCCAATGTTCGCGAGCTGAAGGTCGAAGTTGAAGTGCGCTTCACCAAATGTCACTATCACAAATTAACCTTTGTTAATGTATGCGTCACTATTTTGCAACGAGAAGCTATTTTGGCGCGAGAAGTTTCGCGCCATCTTCGGCTGTTCATTGCTTGGTTGACGCATATATAGCGACGCTGTGCCAGTCCTGATCCAAGCGCCTCGCCATCCCAAAGACCGCCAACCCAGTCATGCCGATCAACCGCGACCTGCCTGCGGGAATGCCGTCGCGCCGCGAGGCCGCGGGCAGCGGCGCGCTGGTAGCGGCTCGTCCGCGGCAGCCCACGGGCCAGAACGTCGTGCGCTTCATCGCGCGCGAGGAGCAGTTGCACCAGGCGCGGCAGTACGCGCGCGCCAACGAGAGCGCGGCCAGCCGCACGCGCTGGGAGGAGAAGCAGAATCTGCGAGCGGGGAGCGGCGCGCGCGCCCAGCAGCGCCAGCAGTGCGTTCGCAATTGGGAAATGGCAAGGTTGACACGCGATTCTGATACAGGGGGGGTCATAACACTTGTGTAGGCTGGGTGAGGAGCTCGAGCTGGTCAGCAAGGAGTTGCTCGCGGTGCGCCACGACCGGCTCAAGAAGTACTACGACGCGTGCTACGACGAGTGCGTCACTGTTAATCTAGGAGATCCACAAGAGAATGTTGGCGGTGACGTGAGAGTACTAACGTGCTGTGTACTTATGGCCGAGAGTAGGTGGGAGGAAGAGCTGCGGGCGCGTGGGCTCGCCATCATTCGCGACCGCGATTAGCAGGAAGTTGTCTCGCTTGAGCGATGCTATCCAATTAGGTGCCTTGCCACGATATTCGCAGCCAAAAGTCTATTCCTTTGCTGGCCTGACGACGCAGTTCACTCGCGAGCGCGTCCAATCGCTTCACATGCATTGCTTCACATGCTGTTCACGGTTCTCGGCGCAGCAGCGCTTCTTGGTCGCTGGGGGCGTCCTCTTCTTGCCCCTCACGGCCTTCCATCACGGCTGTCGGAGCGTCCGCATCGCCCACACGGGGCCTCGATTTCGTCGTCACTTCAATCGACGGATGCACCACCGTCAAGTAGAACAGCAACGCCGCATACCCCACCGCGCAAACGGCGATCGCGACCCCTTCCACTTTTGGCAAAGGACTGGGGAGGTTCTTCTTCAGGAAGTTGTACGCGACGCCATAGTTGAGCGCGCACAGCAGCGCCCCTGACGCGGTTAAGACCCACGCGACCGCCGCGAGTGCCTTGCCGCCGTCGACATTCGTGCTGAGCAAGAATGAGAGCAGAGGCGCTAGCGCAAGCGGCATCTGCGCGCTCTGCACCACGTCCAGCAGCGTCAGCCACTTTTCGCGCGAGCCATAATGTCCATCGCCGAGGTTGCGGCTGCTGCGGACGACCACGATCGCAATGGCGACGGCTGGCAGCAATGCGATACTCCGCGTAAGGCCCGCGCGCGTCTTCCACGTTCGACCTTTCACTCGTGAGCTGAGAAGGAACTCCTCGGTGATCAGCTGCGCGGCGTACGCGCCAGCCATTGCAGTCGCAGTACCCGACGCGAGCAGTCCGACGGCCCACAAACGCTCCGCAGCTCCTCCCAGCGCTCCGCCGACCGCTCCTGCGGCATCAGCGAGCCCAACCTCTTGGCAATAGCCCGCCGAGATCGATGGAGTGGCAGGAAGCGCGATGGGATCCGAGAAGACGTCGTGGGTATCCACATAGCACAGCGTGCACGCTGCGGCTTCTTGAACAGTGATCGCCGTCGCGACGTTCCCATCAAACACTTGGGAGCGTGAAAACACGCACGTATTCCCGGTACGCGCGTCGTAGATGTGGTTCCCTGATGCCCGCGCGGCAGCAACGGGTACGCATGCTGTGCGCACGCCGGTGTCATAGATTGCAGAGATCTGGTTGGTGCTCAGCTGTGCGCACTGCGAGCTGAAGATGCTGCCAGCGAACGCCGACTGCACCGCCGCGTTGACGAGGAAGCCCATGAACAGAGCGAGCGCCGTCTCCAGCGTCGCGTATCGGCTCAACGCCCGCCTCGACGGCCCTGGCTGACCTTCTGGAGTCGCCCGCTTGGCTACCAGTGCTGAGTGCAGGAAGATATTGTGCGGAACGATGATGGCGCTCAGCATGGAGAGCATCGGCGTGACGTTCTCCTGGCGCAGTCGTGGGTGGAGCAGCGCGCGCGCCAGGCCGTCCGCACTCGGCGCGCTCAGCGAGAAGACGGACAGGAAGCATACAGCCATGGCGACCAGCAGTGTCATGAACAGCAGCGCCATCAGCTTGCCGCCCTGAAAGCCGACGCTGGTTGGCTGGACAATTGGATGGAGCACGTCGGTTCCGGCGTTGTCGCTCACGATCGCGAGCAGCGCAAGCGCAGAGACCCCGGCCAGCGCGCATCCAAGCGCGAGCGGCGCGTTCACGAGCGTCTGGAGCGCCAACGCCGCACCCAGCACCTGGCGCGCGCAGAAGGCGGCGATCGCGAGCATTGCAGTCGCCCAGAGAGCGAGTGACACGCCGCGCGGGTATGTTCGGCGGCAGAAACGCGCGAGGCCGCGCGCCGACCGCGCCCCAAGCCGTGCAGCGAGCACCTGGAAACCGCAGGCAGCAAACGCATGCAGTATCAAGCCGTACAGCAGCTCGTAGCGCGCGTAGGCACCGCTCTGGAGGTCGAACTCGAGCGCGCGCGGGTCAAGATACGCTGCGCTCACGAGCCACCCCGGGCCGGCGAACACCCAGAAGGAGCGCCACGAGAAGGCGGACGACGCCGGAGACGCAGGATCCGGGGGAGAGAGCAGCGCATACTCGCCGGAAGCATCCGGGTCGTCGCAGTCGTCGAGCGGCGGCGCCGGGTCGGCGGCGCGCGCCATTGTCGCCGCGTTGGATTTGATGGGCGAAGAGAAAACGATTATGGCGGTTGAAGGCAGTGGTGTGAGTTATGATGTGTAACCCTGGTTACGGTCTAATTTGAAGCTGTATACTACAGCATACAGGACAGAATACAGTTATCCACCACCAAAGTCATGGCGACCACGTCAGCGAGAGGTGATAGGAAAACGATAGCCGGCGGATGCATAAAGCAAATCAACCCAACCAAGCCATTGAGGGAGCTAAAGTGCAGCAGGATTGATGTATATACGGTATGAGCGGTGTACTTACATGCGGCCGGCCTAAATTTACAGCGCCGGCGTCGCGAGCAAGTGTAGCAGGATCGCCTCCATGCGCTCGGCGCGCTGGGCGGCGTTCCACTGCGCCACTTCCGCCTCGCGTGCGTTCCGGCGCACGCGTTCCTCCGGCAGTAGAAGCGACGACGACGAAGAGGTCGGGGCCGAAGAGGCCGAAGCTGTCGACGCAGTCGACGAGGAAGAACCTGGGGCCTGTGACGACTGCACCACCTGCTGCTGCTGCTGTTTAGCGCTCGTGTTCCCTCCGTTCCCGGCGGTCGGCGCGGTCTGGATGTCGGAGAGCGTGGAATCCATCCTGCCCAACCGACAAGGCGAGACGAGACTCCGGCTGAACACGAATGCTAGCTTCTCGGCTGACAGCTTGTTGGCCTCTGTATGCTTGAGCGCCTCCCGAAGGAACGAGACGAGGTAAATCACCACGTTGTACCGCACAGGCGGCAGCATCTCCAGCAATGCGCGGCACGAGGCCGTCAAATCACCGTTTCCGTTGGCGATCGCAGCCGTCAGGATCTCGTCGGGCACAACACTCTGACGAAGCGACTGCAGCCAGCTCAGCAACAGCTCGGCGGTCGAGTAGCCGCTATGTGGCGGGAACTGCTGGCCCGTGTCCAAAGCTTCCCGGAGCTGGGCGAGCTCGACTTCGTTCCCAGCTTCGACGAACAGATTCTTCTCCTGCATGAAGTTCTGGTAAATGTCGTTCACCATTCGCCACAGCTCCTTGGGCACCTTTTGCGTCGTACTGTTTCCATTTGTCGTAGCGGGTGCACCCGTCGCTGGATCAACTGCTTGCTGCTGCTCAGGAACCGAGAACGCCGACGGATTGCCGCACGCCCACACGCTGAACATCGACGCCGCAGGGGTTGAGCCGGACGGCGGGAACTTCACATGCCGAACCGGGTCGGTGCACGACACGAGCTGCTCGAGTGAGTTACCGAAGCACGAGTTGTCGTATTGGCCCGACACGACTATGAAGTAGTCTCGGCCGTTTTCGATGCGCAGGATCATTGTGTCATCCAGCGTCTCGCCACCGCTTGTGAGACCGTGGGCCACAACGTCGTCCACGTGGGCTGTGATGCGGATCTCGACTCGCTCCTTCGGTGGGATCATGCCGAACATCGGCGACACGCGCAGCCAGGATTTGCAGATGACCACATCGTCCAGCTTGGGGATGAAACGGAAGTGGGCGACCACAATGCCCGTGTTCTCGACGATGATGGTCTTGCTCTGATCGATGCCAAACTTGAGATGGGAAAAACCCAGGACGCCGCTACTCGAAGAGACTCCGTCACTCTGGAGAAGTTGCACCTTGGGCATGTTCTCGTTCTCCCACTTGTCGAGCTGCATCATAATTTCGCGCATCACCTGATTCTTCTTCGTGTCGACTTGGTGACGCACTTGAATCTCAAAGCCCGCGTGCACAGGCTTGTGATCGGACAAGTCCAGCCCCATGACACAGTCATACGTATGCAGCACCACGTCTTCGGGGGATCGCGCCTTCCACAGAATCCGGTCGCACCACGCAGGCGCGCGCAGCTTCTTCTCTGGTCGCTTCTCGTACACGGACGCCCCCGCTTGAAACTTGTATGTGGGGCGAAAGTTGAGCGCCCCCTCCTCAAAGCCCTGAAGCACAGCCCCACGCTTGCGCTCAATGTTGAGCTGGTCGTGCTGGCGCAGCTCCGCCAGGTTCCCACGCTCTGCACACTGAAAGACTTCTTCGGTCGATAGGTCGTCATTGATGCGGTAGTTGAGGTCTCCGATCCAAAACACAAAGTCGTGGTTCAAGATGGGCGCCTCGCCGGTGAGATACCTAGCAGGATTTTACACGAACAGCAGGGACAAGTTGAGGTCAAATGACGATCAGCACCAACGCCACATTCGAGCGAAAACACTTCATACCGCATATCGTTGGGGCACTCCTCGTCGTTGTCGCCGACAAACTGGATCTTGCCGAGAATGTTATGGTAGTCGGCGTTCCGCCCCGTGACATTCTCGCGATGCGCAGCGAGGTGCGAGCACACAAAGCACAACGTACTGTCGTAGAAGCTGAGGCGCACGGCGGCGCCGCCCTTGTTGCCCATCATGCCCATGATGCCAACCCCTGCCGTTGCACCAAACACTTCCCGCACGTACTCGAGGTGGTCTGTGCGCACGATGACCAGCAGCAGGATGCCGACGAGATGTTTTTCGAGCACCAGCTTGTACTGGTGTCTCGGTTCCTGCGTGGCCGACGCGTACGCCGCTGCGAGATGGTCGTTTAGTGCCGTGACCACCACATCTTCCCACGCTGAGCTGCGCTGCACGGTCATGGTGCTGTTCACCACCACGTTGACAGCGTTGAGGTCCACGATCTCCTGGAACCCGAGCGCGACGATGTCCGGCAGCGGCGCCGGCTTCTTCGACGCGGCGCTCGCGGGCGATGTGCGCGCGTCGAGCCACTGGACTATCCGCGCCGCCTCCGCGGGCGACGGCGGCTTCTTGGCGTTCACGTTCCACGTGCCCGTGACCACGCGCGTCTGCTGGTAGACCGTGTAGTCCGCCTGTCGCCGGTGCATCTGCTGTTGGATCCAGTCGTCGCGAATGAAGGACATGACCACGGGGTTGTAGTAGCGCGCGTTGACGCCCGCCCCGCCGTTGTTGTCGCCCGGCGGCACGGCCACCAGCGAGGCCGTCGACCCGGACGACTGGAACAGCGAGGGACTCTCGGAGGACGACCCCGCCGACGACGAGGACCGCAGCGAGACCGTGCTCTGGCTCCCGCGCCCATGAGGGGGGCCAGACGCGTACCCGAGCGCCTCCATCCCGACCACTACCCCGCGAGCTTATGTGTAGACGAGCGCCACTTCCTAATACCACACTGGCGCGCGTCCTTTCGCGGCGGAAGGCGCACTTTCTCGGGCGAAAGCTTTCGTTCCCCTTTGAGCAGACAGATAAGAAGAATGTGGGTTGGGCGCGACCCTTTTCGCTCAAAATATACCTTATCCGCGAGTAACGGTAATGCATTTGTATTGAGTTGAGGTAGTTGGACTGCCCTCACCATCTTCTGATTGGCTACAGAGTTATCCTCGTCAGCTCAACCTCTCGTTAAGGTATACAACCCACGAGCTGATAAGATCCCAGTAAAACTAGGGTCTTTCCTTGAATAGATTGTCATATGCCTTGTTTAACACTATTCAAGGTGCCATCCTAGTTCACAACAAGTCGACTGAGAAAGGAAGCGTTGAGAAAAAGAAGGCCGCGTCTTGAAGAAACACACCCGAGTTAACGCGACCAAGAAGAGCGAGAAAGACCGCGCTTTCCCTCGCTTTCCTCCGCCGCGACCGCCGCTTACCAGCAGCAGCAGCAGCAATCAGCAGCAGAGGAAGAACAGGTCAGTTGTTAGAGACACTGCTATACACCCAGTGGAACCCTCTGCGCGCGCGATGGAGGGGCGGAACGGCAAGTGGGTGAACGTGGACTACACGAACCGCATCCTGGAGGAGTCGACGGCGTTCGGGCCGTCGGCGGGAGGCGGCGGCGACGGGTCGGGCTCTTCGTTCCGCGGGGACCTGCTGAGTATGAGCGGCGCCCACGACCAGGACGCGGGCTCGCCGTCGTCGTCGCTCATCCAGGTGACGGTCAGCGAGCCGGTCAAGCAGGGCGAGGGCATGAACGCGTACATTTCGTACAAGATCTCGACGGTCACGACGCGTCCGCAGTTCTCGACGGGCTCCTTCTCGGTCATCCGCCGCTACAGCGACTTTGTGTGGCTGCACGGCGCGCTCTACGCGCTCTACCCGGGCGTGGTCGTTCCCCCGCTGCCCGAGAAGCTGCTGGTCGGCCGCTTCTCGCCCGAGTTTATCGAGTCGCGACGCCGCGCACTGCAGCTCTTCCTCCAGCGCTGCTGTCTGCACCCGGAGCTGCAGCACAGCGCCCACCTGACGACGTTCCTGGAAGCGAGCGAGGACGCGCTCAACTCGTTCAAGAACGACCCGCGGAACGCCGCAAATGGCAAGGGCGCCAAGGGCGCGCTCTTCCAGTGGATCGACGACACGGTCAACTCCATCTCGTCGACCCTGGTCGCGGCGCCTGTGAACCTCGAGAAGACGCCTGCGGACGTGGAGGTTGAGGACATGATGGCGTACATCGACGCGCTGGAACCCATCATGACGGGGCTGCACAAGCATGCCCACGGACTCACCAAGCGCGCGCGGGAGATCGCCGACGGCCTCTTTGAGTTCGGCGTGTCTTTTACGCTACTTGGCAAGTCGGAGGAGAACCTTTCGCTGCAGGAGGGGCTGAGCTACATTGGCCACTGCTCGGACCAGCTCGCGATCCTTGCGGCGGAGCATGCCGAGCGCGAGGCGCTCAACTTTGAGCAGCCCATTTACGATTACATTCGGCTGGTGGGTGCGGTCAAGGCGGCGCTGCAGAAGCGCAACGACGTGCGGTACTCGTACGCGACGGCGATCGCCGACCTCGACGCCAAGACGGCAGCGATGAACAAGCTGTTTAAGAACAAGGGCCCGTCGGCGTCGACCTCGATGGCGGCGGAGGAGCGCATCCAGCAGGCCGAGAGCGACGTGATGAAGGGTCAGCAGCGCGTGGACGACGCCAAGCTCGAGTACGACATTGTGACGGAGCGCGTCATGCGCGAGGTCGAGCGGTTCAAGCGCGAGAAGCTCGCGGACTTCAAGCAGATCATCTTGGACTACATCCAGCTGCAGATCGAGTACAGCAAGAAGGTGGAGGCGGAGTGGAACCAGGTGATCCCGCGGCTCGCCCAGATCCACGTCGAGGCGACGGGCAGTGCGTCACCATCGACTCTCGGTGCTGCTTCTCATGTCAACGGCAGCAGCTCGAACGGGGCGCTTTCTGCGCCGACGGGGGGCGTGGGCGCCATGATCCGCGAGGATTACATCCCGTCGAGCGGCGCCGACCTGTCCAACGACTTGGCGGGACTTTCGCTCGGGAATCGTCCTCCGCCATCGCCGCAACAGCAGCAGCATCCGGATGTGACTATTTAGCGGTGCGTGGTTGATGATACTTCCCCGTGTTGATGGTTTGAGGAGCGGCTCAGGGTGGGGTGAGAGAAGGAGCCACGCGTGCGGCTCGTGATGGATTATGTATACTTTTATACCATGAAAAGGACTGTGATGCAGTTTTGACGCTCTCGTCTTGCCTTGCAGCTCGCCATCGACCTTCCTGTCTGCCTGCCTGTCTGTCTGTCTATCTTGCCGGCGCCTGTTCACTCACTGCTCGCCCGCGATGCGCCGGCGCCGGGCCTCGCTGCTGCGTCTCCGCGCCTCCACGGCCTGCGCGATCTGCTCGCGCGACGGCAGCACCCACCGCTTGTAGCTGTCGCTGTACGAGAACTCGCCCGACGCCTCGCGCCGGTTCGCGCGCGCTTCGAGCCCATAAAGCAGCGCGACTCCACCGCCCAGGCACGCGAGCGAGATGCCGAGGAGCATCAGCCAGTGCAATCCACCGAGCGCGAGCAGCTGCGAGGCCGCGAGCGACTCGTACATCTCGACGGGAGCTGCGCAGGTGGCTAATGAAGACGCGTTGGCGTTGGACGTGAGGTTGACGGGGTACGTCGAGTACAGATACAGGTTGCACGGGCCGTGGGGCTCGAGGCCGCGGCGGACGCGCATGTAGCCGTTCTCGCCCCACATGGTCCCCCACGTGTTTCGCAGCACCCAGTAGGACTCGCCGCCGCTCGTCTCGCCAAAGCCCACGATCACCACGGCGTGGTTGACCTCCTTCCCGTCGCTCAGGCAGTCGCTCGCGTCGTACACGCCGCCTCCGTAGTGGCGGAAGCCCGCGCCGGACGCGTCCATGTTGGCCGAGACGGGGCCGGATAGCAGCGCGCGCAGCAGCGCCTGCTCGCTGTCGGGCTGCACCACGCGGTAGTCCGACACGTTGGGCGTCCAGGCGACCGCCACCTCTGCGGACGCGACCGACCGGCACTGCGAGTCGCCGTCCTCCTCAGTGCTGGCGCTGGACGAAGACGTCGCCATGACGTACGGGTAGGCCGACTCGCAGGCCACGCCGTGCGGCGACACGCGGATCAGGTACTCGTACGTGAGGAAGGGCATGCCGCCGGCGCAGCCCTCGGACGATGAGAACATGGCGCGGTCGTAGCGCGCGCGCACGTGGTCGAGCGCCGACGAGCAGCCCAGCACCTGCTCCACGCTCAGCGGCGTCTGCGTCATCCACAGAGTGGCGTTAGGTCTCTGCTTGTATATATCTACCCGACTGGCTGAGAAGGCAGACGTACGGCCTGGACGTCGAGCGCGATGGCGACGCGCGACTCGAGCGCCGAGACGCCCGAGAAGGCCCAGCAGCTGCCGCACGTGCCCTGGTTCTTGACGGGCGTCACGTACTTACCGTCCGCGAGCGTCGCCCAGTTGAGGCTCGCGGGGATCGTCACGTTCTCGCCCAGCTCGTCGTCATAGTTGGAGGAGGACGACGACGACGAAGCCGACGACGCGCTCGCGTCCGCCACCTGCTCGTCCACTGCGGTCGTAAAGTCCACCGTCACCTGCTTCTTCCTCCTCTTCTTCCTGTCGCTAGAGCGAACAACGTCGTCATCATCATTGTCGTCGTCATCGTCCAGGACGATCGGGCGGTCGCCGTGGCCGCGGTAGTGCGGGTCGCGCTCGTCCTGGTTCTCCGGCCGCGAGCGCAGGAACGCGCGGTACTCGTCGTCGCTCAGGTCGCTCAGCGCGTTCCACGCCATGAAGTACCCGCGCTCGCCGCGCGCGTGGCGCTCGTTGTGCTCCTCCAGCACGCGCGCAGTCTCCGCCAGTGCCTGCGCTCTTGACGCCCGCGACTCGCGCGCCGGCCCGAGCGGCTCTAGCCTTCGTCGGTGGCGCGCGTGCTCGTCCACCAGCCGCCGCTCGAACGCGTCCACCGCATCATCGGCACCCGTCGCGGCGGCAGCGGCCTGTGGCGACGCCAGTAGCGTCAGCACCGCGTAGACAGCGAGCAGCTTCATCACTGGCTATCGAGAGTATGAGGCGCAGAGAGCAGCAGCAGGAGGAGGAAGGCGAAGGAAGGAGTAGTGATGGCGGCACAGACCGACCGTTTGATCTCCCCAAATCGTAACCCATGTCAGTTTTGTTTTCCTCCTGGATTTTTTCCAGGAAATACACATTTAGCGAGTGCGGACGGTGAGATCGTTGGATTGTCCAATGGAAACGCTTCATATTGGGTCCTTTCGACCAATCAGACCACTTCAAGTAGTGTTGAAGCTGACGGGGTCACTGGTCGCAATGCGCGCGGACCTTGGGAGGTGGATGGAGCGGCTGCGCGCGCGAGCTCCGTCGGCCTCGGATGTTGCAGTCTCTGTGCGTCGCGGATGCGGAGGAGAGGGGCGGGTGACTGCGGCGATGGCACGTTGAAGGGGGCCAGCATGCGGGCGACATGACATACACAAACATTGTGTGTGTGTGCGACTGATCCCAGTCACACCGGCGGGGCTGATTGGGCTCAATATCAGACCAGGGATCTCCGGAAGGCAGCGATGCCTTCTTGGTGCTCCTCCTTCTCCTCGTCGTCCTCGTAGTCGTCGTCCGAAAACGTGGCCTCGAGCTGGGCCGACTGCACCGACTGTGGGGATCCCAGCGGCGACTCGAACAAGCTGCCGCGCGCATCAGGCTGCAGCTGCTGCAGTCGCTGCACAAGCGCCGAGTTGATCGCCTTCGTCGCCACAAGCTGCTCCCGCGACTCGTTCAGCGAGTCCGTGAGCTCGTGCACCGTGCGCTGAAGGTCCAGGTTCTGACTCAGCACGCGCTGCGTGTCCTTCTCCTTGTCGCCCATGCCGCGCTGCTTGCGCAGGAGCTCCAGTGCGTCCTTGAATTCGCTCGCTTCGTCTGTCGCGCGCTTGAGCTCCGCCTTGGCGATCGCCAGCTCCATGGCCAAGTTGGCGCGCTCGATCAGCTGCGACTCAATATCCGCGAGCGAGCGGTTCGCGCCCAGCAGCTTCTTCAGCTCCTTCGACAGCTCGCCCGCCTTCTGTCGAAGAGCATTCCGCTCGGCAATCGCAGTAATCAGTTCATTGTCTGCACGAGCGATCGCCTCGTCTTGCGACGCGATTCGCCGCTGCAAGTCGTCGACGCTAACAGTTGCAACACCAAAGAACGCGTCGAACTGTCCAGCATCGGCGGACGAGAATAGGTGCTCCTCGGTCTGCGTCTCCTGTGTGCACATCGCTTGTGTTCGCTCTGCTGCCGCTGCACGCGCCTGCTCGAGCTCCAGCTGACAAGCGACGTGTTTCAGCTCGTCTTCTTTCAGCTTTGCACGCAACTGCTGGAGGTCGCGTGTCTGCGCCGTGTACTGGCTTGCGACCTTCTCGAGCTGACGAATCTTCAACTGCTGAAGCTCGACGCGCTTGTCTTTCACCTCCAGTGACGCTTCAAACTGTGACTTCTCTTGGTCGACCGACTTCAACATCACCGACATGGACGCCAACTTGTCGCGGAGCATTTGAATCTCCTTCTCTTGCGACGCCACGCGACCCTGGAGGAACGCGTCCGGAGCCTTCAACTCACCGGCGTTCTTCGCATGGTGAGGCGTGCCAGCCGGTGTTATCCCGTTGCTCTTTGCGCCAGGCTGTGAGTCTTCAAGGTCGAGGCTGAACATGTCCCCGAGCTGTTCACTCACAGACGGGCTCGAAACGTCACCTACCGACCGAAAAGAGCCCGTCTTGTCCAGACTGCTGCCGCTCGGTGTCGTTGTGGTAGACGAAGAGGGCGGGGGCGGAGGAGATGCTCCGAACTTTGACGGTGGAGGGACTGCGCCACTCTTCCCCGAAACCAAA
This sequence comes from Phytopythium boreale, assembly GCA_023338115.1. NCBI lineage: Eukaryota > Oomycota > Peronosporomycetes > Pythiales > Pythiaceae > Phytopythium > Phytopythium boreale. Next base: position 32,479 of record JAADYG010000135.1, read on the forward strand.
GCTCTGCCAGGGGAAGCGCCAGCCGCGCCGGAGAAGGTGCCGCTGTCACCGTTTGGTACCGGACTTGGCATGGAATGTGCTGGCGATGGACTCTGACCCGCAGGTGACAAACCGGCACCAGTGGCTGGGGAGGACGAATCTGATCGGGACACTGTTACCGTCGCGTCAAACGCTGGATCGACAAACAGATTTCGCTCGTCGGCCTGCGCGCGTTCGTCGAGCTCATCGCCAATCGTGCGCGCGCGGAACTTCCGGATCAGTAACGCCAATATGTCGCGATGCTGTGGGTTCTGTGCAACCAGGAAGAAGCACGACAGCAACGAGAGCGCGTCTTTTCGCCGCTTCAAGTCGCACGTGTCGCCTTGCTTGTTGCCCAGGAACCCGCCGAACTCTTGCACTTTCAGCGTGAACCGTAGCTGGTCGGAGGGGTCGAGCAGCACTTGGACGTGCTCCGTGTACGTGGCATTCACGACGACACCGGCCTCATCTTCGTGCTCAGAGATCTTGAGCAGCGTCACCCCCTCGGACGTGATCTTGATCTGGAAGCTGTCAAACTCGTTGCTTGCAAGCGTCGCTGAGAACGCCCCGGCGCCCGTTTCGAGCATCACATCGACCATCTCTCCGACAGCGGGGTCGAGAACGAGCGGTTGAGGCAGTTCGGCCATCTTCACAAGTTGGGGGAAGCGCAGCGAGCGCACTTGCAGCGAAATAATAGCGCCAATATCGTCAGCTGATGGGAAATACGGCGCGCGGCGCACTCCCTTGATCAACAGCACGTCACTCGCTGGCGGCGGCGTCTTCCGGTACCACGTGAGCGCAAACTCGTTATCATCTCCGTCCAGGACGCCGACGAACCGCCCGCCAGTCGTGACTGCTATGATAGGCGTTGTGTGCAGAATGTCTTGGGGTTCTGTCGGCGTCGCTGGCTTTCGGTAGGATATCCGGCCACCACGCGCACCATTCGCGGTCTTTTGCGGTTTAAGCTCCAAGTGCTCGAGCCAACTGCTGACCGTGGCTGGGTCTTCTTCTGGTCGCGTCTTGCCGCCAGCGCCGATCTTCCGGAACAGGCTCTTCATGCCGTCTGTCCCCGTGTGGCGAACTTTGTCGAGAGAGATTCCATCACCCCACGGCGCTCGGAATGCAGTCTTCCCGGCCCCCATCGGTGCTTCCACCCCGTTCTGCTGACGGCTTGGTGACGCCGGTGGGTTGCTCTTGTGGTCGAACGAATTGGAACGCTTGACCTTCGGGCCTGCTGCATCTTCACTATTGACAGTCGCGCCGCCTGCGCCTGGCTCTTGCTGCGATGACGATTGCCGCCGTCGCGCACCGTCGTTGCTGTAATTGCTGAGTTTGTCGTCCGGTCCGCAGTGGAACGTGAGCGTAAGCGGGAACGTGGCGCGCTTGGCAGCCTGGATGATGTCTCCGAACGAAAAGTCCGTCACCACGAGCCCGTTGATTGCATAGAGCTCGTCCTCGGGGCCAACACGGCCGTCCGCCTCGGCGGCACCCGCGACTCCATCTGGCGGCCGGCGGAACGACTTGACGTACGCGCCCTTGCCGTCCCCGCGCGACACGAGATCCACGAACAGCGGGCCGGGCTCTTTGTACACCACTTCGATCGTGAAGGCTGGGTCGCGGCTGTTTGTCGGTGACGACGGGTTACTGCCCGTCAGCCCCGCGATGAAGCTGCTACCCATGGCGAACAGGCTGTTCGAGCGCTGTGCATGCGCATTGGACGGCGACGACGGCGGGTCCAGCAGCTTGACTGAGTGCACGGCGCGCAGCTCGCCCGCCGACTGCGTGCGCCGTCGTTCCGAGTTGATCACAGCGGTCAGCGCGGGCACCGCAAGCGTCGGGGCCTCGTCCGTCGCCTCAATCTGCTTCGGGCGGCGACTGGACGGAGACGTCGGAGGGAGCGCAACCTCTCGAGCGCTGGGGCTCGACAGCGACGGAGAAGGCGCCGAGGGCGGCGCTACAGACAGAGACGCGCCGTTAGCGGAGCGATTACCACCAGCGGGCGCCTTGACGTCCGGCAGGTCGTTCGCCATGGCGGCAACTCGCATGCACTTTCTCCTTGTTGCTGGGGAAAACCCCTTTGGGGGTGACCGCGACCGAAAAAAGATGAGGAAAATCAGTCAATACTGTACCCAAAGTGGACTGTTCATTTATGGCCAATTGCAGAGGCGAATTTTACACTGGATTTTTCATTTCATCCTATGAGAACGTAGCAGGGATGACGTCTCATGTTTTTGAAGTGCTACGGTGAGGTGCATCCACTTTTGTCACTCGAAGTTGGAACATGAACCCTCTCACGCGCAGAGGGTTACCACTCGAAGCGTAACCCAGTCTTTTAACACGGTGGTTACGCGTTATCCACTTACCCCTCGCACACGTGGGGTTAAAACGCGCGTAGAGGGGCGACTCTTTCAAAGCACTTGAAGTTCGTATGCACGTTTCTTTTTTCCGGGGTAACCAAAAAGGCACGTCATGTCTCGATAGTCTGGGCGAGGTTACACGGAGCAACAGCAACAACAGGTTACGGAGGAGTGGCCGCGCTGTCTTACCCACCATATAACGAGCGGAAGAAAGCGCGCGCCGGGCCGGCCCATTCCTCCGTTGGCGATCGATCTCCTCCGCCGGCACCTTCCCTGCTCCCTCGCTGCCTACGAACTAGCCACTCCTCTCTTTCTACCTACCTCCTTCTCGGGCGAGGGGTCGACCGGATGGGCGCGGCGCTGGAGGAGATCACGCGGGGCAAGAGCGGCGCGGAAGAGCCCATGGAGAAGGCGGCGGTGCGGCGGCCAGAACGCCCGCGGGAAGCCGAGGAAGACGCAGTGGCCGTCTTCCCTCGTGTGCACGAGGTCTTTCAGCACTACCCGCACTCTCGCGAGTTCTTCTGCGGCGGCACGGCGGCAGCGATCAACATTATCATCACGTTCCCGCTCAACAAGGTCATGTTCCGGCAGCAGGTACGCGTCCTAACGATACTATGCGTTACGAATGCCGCCCCCGGTCTAATTCACGATCACTTCCTTGCGCATCAGCTCTTTGGGCTGAACACCTGGCAGGCGTTCGAGAACGTGGGGCACGAGGGCTGGATGATGCTGTACCGCGGCGTGAAGCCCCCGCTGCTGCAGGCCATGGTGTCCAAGTCCATCATGTTTGGCCTGTACAACTGGTACGACGAGCTGCTCTGCGAGCAGTTTGGCCGCCAGCGAGGCATCCACCTCGTCGCCGCGGGCCTCGCCGGCACGACCGAGGCCATCCTCACGCCGTTTGAGGTACACCTTCCCTCGTGGTTGTTGTTGGTGCAGGCATGATGAGCTTATAACTGACGTGCAACTCGGGGGACGCGTTGTTGTTTACAGCGCGCACAGACGCTGCTGCAGACGCCCAAGTTCAACCGCGAGATCTCGGGCGCGTACGACGCCATGCTACACATGAACAAGTTCGGCCTCCGCGAGCACTACCGCGGGCTCTCGGCCATCTTGCTTCGCAACGGACCGGGAAACATCATGTTCTTCGGGCTGCGAGGGCCGCTGCGCGACACGTTCCCGACCGGCACGAGTCCCGCGGTCACAATGCTGCACGACTTTGTGTGTGGCGCCATGCTCGGTGCGCTCATCAGCACGGTCTCGTTCCCCATCAACGGTACGTGTCGTCCCTCTTGATGCTAACTTTCATGGGAGTTCCTGACGTTTGGTGTACTGTTTTTCTGGGGCGAGTAGTGGCGCGCGCGCGGATGCAGAGTGTGTACGGCCAGCGGTTCATGACGACAAGGGAGGCGCTGAACGCGACGTACATGGAGCGCGGGCACAGCGTCTGGCGCGTATATCGCGGCGTGCACATGAACTTTTTCCGGTCACTGCTGTCGTGGGGCATCGTCAACTCGACGTACGAGAAGCTCAAGTCGCTGACATGATCACCCGCGACGCTGGCCCAAGGCATGCGTTGATGAAGTATAGAAGACACGATGCCTCCAGCCAGTTGGGGGGAGCAGCGAGTGGATCCGTCGGCGGTACGGTTCCATGCATGTATTGTGGTTTGTGATTTTGAAGGTGGTGGCGGCATTTTGCGATCGGTATTATCCTCCTCGAGGACGGGAGGCTGTATCACAGCGGCACGCGGCGGCCTCGACGGCCCGCAAGGCAAGCAGAGAAAGCAAATATAATATACCAAACTATTAGAGCGCGAACGCAACTTGTGACGTCGCTATTAGTGGCGACCATTTCGGCATCAAGGTCCGAGACGATTGCGTTCGTGGTTAGCCGGAGCCTCGTATCTCCCTGTCGACTGGGCAGCATGGATTCCACTCTCACCTCATGCTGGCTTGTCCATTGCTCACTGCACAACGACATTTACCATAGGCTTGTGGTCTCCACGCAACAAGAAGAAAGAGAATAGCATTTGGTCGCCACGCTACACTAGCATCCATGCTGGAAATCAAGAAGGCCGTTCTCTACGATCGAGAAGCAGCTCGCCCCCGCTCGATAGCTCGGCGGAACCGAAGGCGGTCGGCGATATCTAGACGACGCTGATGGTGAAGAGCGTGATGGCGCCGCCGTCGAAGAGCGGCAGCACCTGGTTGCGCAGGAAGATGACGCCCCACGTGAACGTCGTGAACCACAGGTGCGTGAACTGGTTGATCTGGTACTTGCGGATCACGATCGGGTGCGGCACCGGCAGCAGCCCGACCATCGTCGTCGTGCGCAAGAAGTAGAGCATCGCGTCCTCGTCCAGGCTCCCGCCGGCCTTCTCGCACGCGTTCTCGAGCTGCGGGAGGAGATACTGCAGCAGGCGCAGACTCGTGGTCAGCGGCAGCTTCTTCTTCCAGGACGCGAGCCACTCGGCCGTCGGCACAAAGTCGTTCTCGTCCGCCGGGTTGTTGTTGTTGTTGTCGCCTGCTTGACCGTCGGCCCGCTCCGCCTTGCGGATGGGCGGCAGCTGCAGCTCGTTGAGCTGGTAGAAGACGTTCTTGTTCTGGATCATGGCGTACACGACCTGCTGGTTGCCCTCGTACTGGTACTGGATGATGTTGTCGAACGTCTCGAGCAGGAAGAAGACGAGGTGGTGGTTCGCCTCGCTGTCAAACAGGTACCGCGGCTGCGCGAACAGCTTGAAGAGCCGCAGCAGCCGCACGCTTGAGACCATGTGCAGCTTCTTGCAGTACGGCGAGATGTTGCAGATGATGGTCAAGAAGCAGTTGTAGACCGAGTTGAGCTTCTCATCGCCGCTCACAATGATCTTGTGCAGACACACGATCAGCAGGTCCGCGTGGTTGCCCGAGAACGGCGGCAGGTCCAGCGGCAGGCGGTTGTCGAACGGCTTGTTCAGGTTCACGCCAAAGTCGCGCTCGCCACTCAGCAGCAGCAGGATGAAGGTGCAAATGTGGATCATGCCCACCTTGGACGGCTCCTGGCGGCCCTCGTACATGAGGAAGAGCAGCGGGATCACGAACTGGTTCACGTCCGCCTTCTTGAGCACAAACTCCAGGAAACCCTTGTTCTCGTCCAGCAGCTTCCACAGCAGCACGAGCAGCTCCTGATGGCACTTGATCTGCTTGATCGAGTTGGGCAGCAGCGTGCTCAACGACTGGTGGTAGTTGTTCAGCAGCCGCGAGAGACCCGTGAAGATGAGCTGGAAGTCCTCCGGCCGCTGGATCGACGCCAGCAAGTTGCGGTACGCGTTCTCCGACACGTGCATCGTCGTCGTCTTCTTGTGGTCTCCACTAGCGGTGGGAGTGGCGGCGGTGTTGGACGACGCGCTTGAGCGGCGGCGCATGGACGGGTCTCGCCTCGGCGTCGTGCCCGGCTGCACCTTGGTCGTCGTCACCTGCTCCGTCGTGGTCGTCTGGCCAAAGTCCAGCAGCACGAGCAGCACCTGGAGCGCAATGTCGACGAGCGCCTCGCGGTCGTCCGACACGATCGACCCGGCGTACGGCACGCCCCAGCCCACGGGGTCGTACGACACGACGATGTTGATCAGCGAGTAGAAGAGCGTAGGCGCGAACGGGCAGTCGTCGGCCGTAGCGATCGCTAGGAAACGGTCCTTCCACTGGCTGCACGTGTCCGCCGTCTGGTACAGGATGCCCGAGAAGCACGTGAGCAGCAGCGCCAGCACCTCCTTGCGGTTCTTGTCGTACGTCGACGAGTTGACGACGCTCGCGTCCGGGTAGCTCACGCCGGCGTGCCAGAGCAGCGAGGGGAACACGAGTGAGCCCGAGACGGCGGGCTGCCCGCTGCGCGTCACGCTGCGCCGTTCCTCGCCAAAGCCCTTGTACGCGTGGATCGAGACCGTGAACTCGGGAAGGAAGAGCAGCCCCATGATGGCGTGGATCATCTGCACCGCCAGCGGATCGCGCGACGGTGCGCCCGCGCGGCTGTCGGCCTCGGCGTCGTCCTCCTCGTCCAGGTTATTGCCGCCCTCGTCCTCCTCGGGCGTCTCCACCTTCCAGAATAGCTCCTCCACGAACTCGTCGCCTGTGGACAAGAAGCGCGCAAAGGTTAGATCACTCGCTAGAGTATGATATAGGCAGCCACAACAACCGGCGGAGACGCACTCGAGTCCTCGAGGATGAAGGGCACGAGTCGCGTGAGCACGCGCACGCAGTTGATGGCCTGCGGGTAGTACTTGGGCACGGGCGTGTCGACGATCTGGATGAGCTGCGCGACGGCCTGGCGCAGCATGGTGGCCAGGTTGAGCGGCTGCTGTCGGCGCAGCATGCGCACGTCGTCCGGCTGGATGAGCGTGAAGATCTCCTCGGCCACCGTCGGGATGCGCCACAGCTTGTCCCAGAACTCGAGCTGCTTGGCCGACACGACCTCGTTGTTGAGCTTGTACACGCTCTCGCGGAACTTGCTCTTGCTGTCGCTGTTGCCCATGGCCACCCGCGGTTTATTAGGAGCCCAGAGGTGGGGTGGAGAGGGGAGGGAGCGCGCAGTACTGCAGCGCGTGACAGGGAGCGGCGGCGGGCGTAAGGAGCGAGCGAGAAGAGCGGCGGCGATGCCCACGTCAGTCGCGCGCGACCGGTTCGGCTTCTTCGCGATACTTTGGGATGTTGCCGAGGCTGAACACTTGTCGAAGCAGGGGGGAACGAACGAGTACCGTCGTGACCGTTTGAGTTCATGCGAATTGGGACGTTTTTTTTACGTCGCCGATGGGTGTATCCAGGGGGTACCTTTTTGTACCCTCTTGATTTACCGTGCGCGTAACATCTATAGGTCCGCATGACGCGTTCTTCTTTTCAAACATTCTGTCAGCGCGTGTCATCTCTGGCGCACCGAATTACTTCTCGCAGGTACTTAGTCCATACAATATATGCTATCGGATCGTTTCTGTCAAACATGTTACTCCCGGGGTATCCCATCTCGCAGGTTCTTAGATGGCTAAAAGGGCGTCTCGGTGCCTTCCCCCTCCTCTCTTCTCCGAAGCGGGCGGCCACTTCCCGATCGCGCGCGCGCCTCCTCTTCCGCCTTCCTTTCTCCTCCTCCTCCTCTTCCCCGCGCCACCGCCGACATGGTACTGATCCACGAGTTCCGCGTGCCGCTGCACATGACGGTGGACGAGTTCCAGGTCGCGCAGCTCTACATGGTGGTGGACGCGAGCGAGAAGCTCACGGGCGACGGCGAGGGCGTCGAGATCCTCGTCAATGAGCCCTACGACAACTCGGACGGCCACGTACGTTCAGCCTTTGGCGGCGCCTTGCGTCAATAAATGAATGCGCGGTCGGGAGGCGGCGGCTACTGACGACTGACGGCTGTGCAGATGGGCGTGTCGAGCATCTCGGGCTGGCAGGTGCCGCGCAACAAGGGCCAGTACACGCGCAAGCACTACTACTGCAAGTCCAAGATCCCGGGCTTCGTCTCCGCCTTGTACGGTTCGCCGGCTGGCGCTGTACTGCCTCGTGGCGAGCGGCGCTCTAACGTTCTCCTTGATGGTGTGTGTATTATCAGCTGCCCGGAGGACAGCATGGTGCTGATCGAGGAGGCGTGGAACGCGTACCCGCACTGCGTGACGGTCATCACGAACGGCTACCTGGCCAAGCACAAGTTCTACATCTGCATCGAGTCGATGCACCTGGCGGACCGCGGCGACACGGAGAACGCCGTCGGCATGTCTAACAACGAGCTGAGCCAACGCAAGGTCGAGATGTACGTGCCCGTGGTGTGCCGCGAGGAGATGATTCTTGCTGCTTCTCACGCCTCGACGCTTGCTGCAGGCTGGACATCGCCGAGCGGCTGCTCAAGCAGACGCTGCAGGACGACAGCGACCCCGCCACGGTACGCTTCAAGGCTCCATCCACACCAGAGCAGCACTGTCGAGGGTTGGTGCGTTGAAACCCTGACGCGTGTGGTTTCTGTGCGCGGCTTTGACAGTACAAATCAGTCAAGACGGGCCGCGGGCCGCTGCAGAAGGGCTGGTCCAAGAAGGTGGACCCCGTCATGACGTGCTACAAGGCCGTGCGCGTCAACTTTGACTACTGGGGCGTGCAGGGCAAGGTGCGTCTCGCCCAGTCGCTTGCTTGACTTTCCTGCGCGAGTGTCTAACAGGCTGTGTATTGGATCGGATCGGATCGGCGCGACCAGGCCGAGAAGATCATCCGGGACCAACAGCGGCAGCTCTTCCACAGCACGCTCCGCCAGGCCCAGTGCCTGACGGACCAGTGGTTCGGCCTCACGATGGACGACATCCGCCGCCTCGAGGCGGACGTCGTGGCCAAGCTGCAGGCCAAGCGGCTCGCCAACACGGGCAACCAATAGAGAAGACCACCCTCCCGCGCCAAATGAGCGATCACGAAGGGGAACCGGAGTGGGTTACGATCGATGCAGCGCCCATCACGACGCGTCCTCATCGCATCCAGTCCGATCATTCCCGTCGCCGCCGGCCTCAGTGGTCTCCTAGTGATGGCTTTAGAGACTCGTACTTAGATGGAAGGCGTCGGCAAGGCCACGAGGCGGTCCTGTGGTACTCTTAGACAGCGTGAGGCGATCTCCCGCGTTGGGGGTAAGCAAAACAAAGCTCCACTGTAGATGTGTACAATCACCACCTGTCTGATTGATGACGTTTGCTGGCGGGTCTAGTGTGTCATTAACTGTTAGCGAGCCAACGTGATGCTATCAGTGTACGGTCGGTGGATGCGGCCATTCGCGAGGGAGGGCGGCGGTCTCCTCTGCTTCTTCCCCATTGCGGCTTACGTGGTCGGCTCCGAGTCGGGGAAACTGAGCCGCCAGAAGTCGTCGGGCGTCTCGTACGGCTGGTAGCGCGCGCGGTGGCGCGAGCACGCGCGCTTGTGCTCGGCGACCTGCTCGGCCGAGACCGTGTCCCCCAGCGCGGCGTAGTACTTGGCGCACTCGGGGCAGTCGTGGGCGGGCAGCGCCGCGCGCGCCTCGCGGTTGCGCACAACCTCGACGTACGCGAACTGGCGGTTCTCCTTGTCTCTTGAGCTCGCGGTGGCCGCTGCTAGCCCAGTTGATGGGGCAGGAGCAGTGGCGGCGCGTTGCTTCTTTACGTCAGCCCACTTTGCCGGGGCTGGGCGTGGTCTCTTCGTGGTCGCCGTTGCATTCGGGCCGCTGGCAAGGGGAAGGAGGCAGGCGGCAGATGTGGACATCGCGTCCGCGCTGGTTGTAGACGCACTCTTGGAGGCAAGCGAGCCGCTGCTGAGCTCGGACTTGCGTCTCCGCGTCCAGAAAGCGTCCCGGTCACTGGTCTTACTCGTATTTACTGCCATCTCCTTCGACTTGGTGGTAGAAGTGGACGGTTGAGCTGGCTTGCGCTGGTTTGGATCGCTCAACGCTTGCGAAACATGTCGCGCAGTCTGTGGTGCGGGCGTCCCGAGGTCTGGAGCATCACCGATAGCAAGCAGAGGCGGCGGCGTGGCCTCGACTGCTGCTAGTGGCGGCGACAGACACGTCGCCGTCTCTTCGTGTCGCGCGTCCAAATCCTCCGCTCCAGTCGGATCAGCCTCTCCCTCCTTCTCGACATCACCGTTGCTCGCTGAGCAGTCCCTCTCACTCGCCACTCGGCTGTTCACTCGTCCATCGTCATCTTCCGCGTCGTTCACCGCGTTACCAGTCAAGCACGCGACTGTGTTCTGCGTCTCGCCGAGCTGATCCGCCGTCGGAACACTCGCTCGCGTCTTGCCGTCGCCCTCCCCTTGCTGCTGCTGCAGCGCGCGCTGGTATCGGTCCAGCAGGGCCTGCTGCTTCACCAGCGTGTGCTGCAGCAGCTTGAAGCGCCGCGCAAGCTTGGCCGCGTCCCGCTCCTGCCGCTTGATCGTCGCCACCAGCGCGCGCTTCTCCTCGGCCCAGTCGTTCATTTCTGTGGGGGGTCTTTGTGGCGCCGCGACTGGCGCTTTTCGCGCCAAAATCAGAAGCGCTTTCAGTTTTTTTGGCGGGTATTGTACAAAGTCAGGATGTACCGTGAAGTATCCAGTAGAGCGACGGTGCTCAATGCTCGCCAACTGTGTGAATACAGTACACTATACGCAATCATAAGTTTCGCGCTTTCTGGCAGCGCGAACGACGTCGATAGCCTCGGAGTGCGCACGCGATTCCATTTGCTCGATGGGTGACCGTGTGCGTACGTGTCGTTGCTGCTCAATTCGTATCACTGCGGCGACGTCGCTCGATGCGGGGGCTATGGCGTCTCGTTTATCCATGTCGACGGCTGACGCCGACGCGTCCGTCCCTTCTGGGTGTCAGGCACGGTCTACGCGGGGGGAGGAAGACGACGCATCTCCATACATACAGTACAACGATAGAGGGGAGAGAGAAGCAGCGCGATCACGCTATAAGTACCGACGTGCGTGGCAAGTCGACATGGTCGGAACACGGTTCGAGGATAGCCGCGCGGCGTTTCAACGTCATCCTCACGGTTAAAGAGCATGGGGTACATACTGTACTCTTCAACGAAAAACAGTTGGGTGGCACTTCTGCGGCTCGACCGCCTTGAAATGCAACTGTAGTCATCCGCACCATACTTTCATCAAGTCACCCTCCACGTATCAACTTTGAAAGTCCGGCGTCTCCTCCCGCCCGTGATTGCTAGTCCAGTGCTCCCCAACTTTACACGCAGCACCCCGTCCCTTCCCGCAGCATCGCCCAATCGCGCCCCACCCGTCGCCCTACCGCCCGGATGTTCAGCGCACGACGCCGTGGCGTCAGACACAGTTACCGGCACACGTTGTGCCATTCTATCCTTCGCCCTACAATTGCTGGTCCAGTCCGCCCTCGCCACCCGCCCTGCTGACCGGATTTCCCCATACGAAAGCCGTCTTTTCTCGCCCTACCCGCGTCTTTCCCATAGTGAAGGCGCCCTATCGGGGCACTCCGATACTATTAGTACAGCGCGCGCGCGTCTTCCTATTGCCGCCGCCATCATGCCGAGCGACCGCGACCGCCGCGCGCGCAGCCGCTCGGCGCACCACCCGCCGTCGTCCTCGTCGAACCCGCTGGCCGTCTTCACCCCGCGGCGGCGCCACGCCAGCCGCCACGGCAGCGGCACCAACAGCAGCGGCAACCACAGCGGCGAGCGCGAGCACGCGCGGGAGGGGCACGCGCCCTACGGCGCGGCGAACCGGCTCGTGTCGCCGCCGCGCGAGCCGCTGGAGCCGCGCACGCGCAAGTTCCTCGTGCGGCTGGCGAACGACACGAGCAACCATCTGATCCGCGACTCGCTCGAGCAGGACGAGCCCGGGTCCGTGCTGTGGAAGCCCTTCGCGGTCGTGCGGGGCGTCGACGTGCTGCGCGGCGTCGAGCGCGAGCACGCCGAGGCCACGGACGCCGCCTGTCTGCGCGGCGCGACCGACGTGAGCGCCAGCATCGAGGAGTTCGCGCTGCTCTTCAAGCTCGACTCGTCCGGCCCCAGTGCCAGTGGGAACAGCATCGGCGGCAGTGCAGCCCACAGTGCGTCCAACGGCCACGGGCTGCTCTTTGACGCCGACCTGCAGGACATGGTGACGCTCTACCCGATCGTGCTGCCCTCGGGCGACCACCCGCGGCGCTTCGTGGGCATCAAGTGGTGCCTCGTGGGCGCGCCCTCGCGGCTCTTCCGGCGGCGCGACTTCTGCTTCCTCGAGTGTCAGAAGGAGTTCACGGACGGCCGCGGGCGCCGCGGCTGGGTGCGCAGCATGCACTCGGTCAAGCTGCCCACCGTGCCGTCGCTCGAGAAGACGCACGGCATCGTGCGCGCCAGCCTGTACCGCAGCGGGCTCACGGTCGTCGAGACCAACCGACCGGGCGTGCTGCGCGTCACGTACACGGTCGAGATGGACCTCAAGGGCCGGCTGCCCGAGCGGTTGCTGCCCAACCTGATCGCGCAGCGCATCTCGCGGCTCGCCGACATCGACCGCTTCCTGCAGACGCAGCGCCTCAGCTCGTCCCCCTTGCTGGGCGACCTGGACCTCGCCGACGGGTTCCTGACTGACGACAAGGACTCGGACATGGTCACCGTGACGGGCCCCAACAGGCACCGCCGCGCCGCGTGCCAGCTCTGCTACCGCGCGTTCAGCGGCGGCGGGCTGCTAGGCGGCGGCAAGCGCTCCAAGCGCTTCGTGTGCCGCAAGTGCGGTGAGAGCGTGTGCAAGAACTGCAGCGACGACTGGCTGCTGGACGTGCCCGTCATCGGCCAGACCATGGTGCGCATCTGCACCGTGTGCTCGGCCGAGGCCAAGCACTCGCACACGGTCAACGCAGCCGCCGCCGTCAGCGCGGACGTCCGGCAAAAGGAAGAAGGAGAGGGAGAAGAGGAGAAGCAGGCGTTCGACCGCCGCACGTACCGCGACCAGCAGCAGCAGCGTGCGTCGCACCGCGTCGTGCCTTCCGGTCAAGAACGAGTGACCAGGCGAGTCGCTGCTGGCGGTGGAGGCCGGCGAGACCCCACGATGCGTCGGCGGTCCGTGTCAATGGACAACACGTCGTTCGACGCCATGGTGGACGAGCGCAGCCTGTACGGCGACGAGCGCAACACGTACCACGCGCGCGCGAACCGGCAGATGGTGGCGCCGCCAGAGGTGCGCTTCGACCGCGCGCAGATCGACCGCGTGCATTGGCGCGGGCCGGCGCAGCGGCAGACACTCGTAGACGACGACGACGACGACGACGACGACGACAGCGGAATGGACGACGACAGTCGCGACCAGTTTGACGAGGAGCCAGTCGCCAGCGGGTCCATCGACCGGCCGAGCTTCATGTCGTCTGAGCGCGACCCGCGCAGTCTGTCCGCCGAGCCCGAGTTCTTTGGCGCGATCCCGGCGCCGTCGGCGCCTCCGATGGACGCCGCGAGCGAATCGTCGGACGACCAGGAAGAGCTGACGATCGACGGCGCCGGCGAGATCCGCGCGACGGCGGACCTGACGCGCTGGTGGACGGACGAGACCACGCAGCGGCTGGTGGCCAAGCCGCGGCCCATGTCCGGCGGCGGCATCGTCAACGGCGTGAGAAGCCCCGCTGTCCACCGCAACAACGCGATCGCGCGGCGCGAAGAGCGGGCGACGTGGCATAACAGCAACGCGCAGCCGATGCCCGCCGCGGCACCCCCGGCGGTCAGTCGACCGCAGACGATGCTGTCGCCTGCCGCCGTTCGCGCGAGTGCCGTGGCCAACGCGCGTCGAGCGCAGCGGCCGCAGAGCGCGCGCGCCGTCATGACGCCGGTCCGCCGCGACGCCGCGGAGCAGGAGCGCATGGACCTGCTGTCGCATTACCAGCGCCAGTCGGCCGTCGTGCAGCCCACGAACACTGCGATGAGCAGTATACCGACCGGTGGCCCTCGTCACCCGTACCAGCAACAGCAGCAGCAGCAGCGCCGACCGGTTGCCGACCCGTACGCCGCCTTGAATCGTGCCAGCGACCGACAAGCAGAGGAAGAAGGCGACGATGAAGTGACGATCCCGCCGCCGCCGCAACATCAAGAGCGCATGTCGCAGCTCCAGCGAATCCGCGAGCACCAGCAGCGGCAGCAGGAGATGCTTCGCCAGCGGCAACTAGCGTACCAGCTCAGTCAGCAGCAGCAGCAGCAGCAGCAGCAGCAGCAGCAACAGCAACAGCAACTCCAGTATCAGTCGCCGATCGACCGCCAGCGGCAGGACGCGAGCGAGCGCGAGCCGTACGCGGCGCCGTCATCCATGGCGGCGGCCTTGGCGGCGTCCACCAGCAGCGCGGCGACGAGCAGCAGCCTGAGCAGCATGGGCAGCTCGAGCTCAGGCCAGTCGTCGGGCATGGACAGATACACCGTACCGCCGTCCTCGGTCATCGCCAGCGAAGGAGAAGCTGGCAGCGGGTACGACGACTCGCGGTTCGCGTCGTCCTCGTCGACCAACTCGTCCGACCAGACGGCGGGCGAGGTCAGCGAGTACGTCGAGACGGCGAGCGGCCACTGGGTGACGCGGGGCAGCTCGTCGGCGCCGGCGCCGCCTCCATCGGCGATCAAGGCCGCGTCGGCCAGACGCCAGGCCGTCAAAGAGGAGCCCGGCTTCTGCGTGCGCTGCGGCGCGCCCGAGTACCTCGGCGACCGCGGCAACGTGCTCCGGAGCTGCGCGTGCGTCGTGGACGCTGTCGGCAACGACAAGCGGTCGGCCCGCACCATCCAGTTGGAGGGGCGAGTGATCACGAACGCGGCCCCCAACGACGCCAGCATCCAGGTGGCGGTCGACGTGGACCAGGTCATCCCGCTGATCGTCGAGCGCATGTCGCAGCAGTCGCTGCTGCCGCCGTACCCGCCGGCGCCGTCCTCGTGAGTGGCGTGAGCTGCGACGAACTACTCGAGTGCTTTGAAGTACGTATAGATGATGTGTATGATGTGTGTATGTGAGTGTGGTGGTGATCGGGACGGAAGTGGTGAATGTGTTGAGTGGTCGACGCCATGTAGACGGACTAAATGTAAGAGATGTGAGTTGAGAACGTCATCGTCGTTGTTGTCAGTGTGGAGATGCGTGCGCGATTCCCAAGCCGACTGACTGGAGCACGCAAACAGATGAACAAACAAACCCTTGCACATGTTGCGGTCCCATCGACACGAAAGGCAAACCAACGCGTCTCACAAGAACCGACGCTGATGAGGCCCACACCACTCTGCACGCACTTCGCACGCTGTGCGCTTCTTCACAGGAACAGCTCGCGGATCTTCTCGCTGCCGCGCGACATGGCGGGCGCGTTGCCGGCGGCTCCTTCCGACGGGAAAGCTGCCGGCCCGCGCTGCTCCTGCCGTGACGAGGAGCCGTTGGCGACGACCGTGGGCACCACGGGCTCGCCCTCTTCGCGCTCGCGGTCGGGCTCGACCTCGGGCTGATGGTAGCCGCTGTCGCCGTCGCTGTACTCGGACAGCAGCTCCGAGATGGACTTGCGGAAGCGGCGGAGCTCCGACACGGACAGGTGCTGCTGCTGTCGATCGCTGCCGAGCGACGGCGACCTCGGATCCGGTACGAGGTGATGCGGAGGGCCGTGGTGACGAGAATACGCACCACTGGACGCACGGTAGTCGCCGTCGTCCGAGTAGAATGAGCTCGACGTGTCCGAGAAGGTATTAGTGCCACGAAGACGGTCGGCAGCGACCCGAAAGTCGCCGCTGGCACCTGAAAGCCGCGGCTCCGAGCTGATGCTGGTGGGAACCGGACCGAACGAGCGGTCCTGGCGACGGCCGCGGTGGCGGTTCGATGACGACGACGACACCGGCGACGGCGTATCGGGGGCGAGCGCCGCCGCGACAGCATCGCTGCCCCAGCCGCGCATGAACGAATCGGTCGACGAGTCGTCCGAGAACTGGCGCACATGCTGCGGGCCGCCCAAACTGCGCATGCCTAACGCAACGGCGGCTCCATCGCGGTCAGCGGGAAGGTCCGACAGACGCTGCCCTTGCTCGGCATCGATATCGTTGGTCACCATTCGACCCGTATCGTTGGGTGTAGACGCAGCCGTCGCTCCGCTGGACACGCCGCCCGAGCTGGGTTCCCACCGCTGGAGGTCCGTGAAGGAGCTACGGCCGCCGACGCTGCGGCGATCCATCATCGCCATTGAGCGGCGCAGGATCACCTCTGCCTCGTCGTCCTTGCGCATCAGATGCGGCAGCTCCGACAGATCCATCTCGCTGAACGTGTCCGACTCAGCGACCTCGTGCATCGAGTTGGGCCGCGCGTAATAGCCCGACGACGTAGATCCGCGCGGCATGTCACTGCTCGCGAGACTGCCATACGTCGTGCGGTCCACGCCAAGCTCCATACCTCCGGTGCTGCTGCTTCTTATGCTGTCCGCGTCGCCGTTAGCACCGTCGCCTTCGCCGTTGGTAGTCGTGTCGCGCATGGCCATCGTGGACGTCGCGCCTGTCACGTGCGAAGCCGCGCGGTTGTCTTCTGAGGACGATCCAGTATCCGCTCTGTGATACCGACTCGAATGACGGCGATCTTTGCCATTCGTTGTCGCGATGGTGCTGATCGAGTCGCGCATGAAGCGCGGCGACGGCTGTCCAATGAAGCTGTCGTTCTGGCGATACGAGTTGCTGATGCTGCCGCTGTCGTCCTCCTCGTCGATACGGCTTCTGTTGTTAGCTTCCACCGTGCTAATGATCGTCTCGTTGTTCCTGCGATCGTCGATATCATCCACGTTGCGTCCAGCCTCTTCGAGCGAACGGCGACTGTGGTGCCGGCGGTGAGGGACCTGGCGCTCCAAGGAATCGTGCTCGACCTTGCTTTCTT
Source organism: Phytopythium boreale (assembly GCA_023338115.1). Lineage (NCBI taxonomy): Eukaryota > Oomycota > Peronosporomycetes > Pythiales > Pythiaceae > Phytopythium > Phytopythium boreale. The sequence continues at coordinate 49,160 of JAADYG010000135.1, forward strand.
CTGCGCGACCGCCATTGCCGTCATGTCGGCGGTCGGTCAGCCCGTTCCCCGGGCCGAACGATTGGATCTGCAGCTCTTGAAACGTACGCGACGAAATGTCCGCCAAATCGCGGTACTCGTGCGCGGCAGCGTCTTCATCGCCCGCGCTGTTGACACCACGGCGTCGCCGACGGCGGTTTTCTTCTTCATCTTCATCGCTGCTGGAAGAATCGATCGATACACGACCAAGCCCCACTGCCGGCAAGGGGCCAGCACTTGGAATATCACCATCGTCACCAGCAACAGGGGCTGCGCCAACGTACCCATCATCGTCTCGAAGATAGCGATCGTGGTAGCTGTGTTGCCCTTGACGGTGGTGTGACGTCGTGTATCGCTGGTCGCTGACGCTTCGATGCAGTGAGTGCTGCTCCGGGACTTGTGCAGTAGCGCTGGCGCCTCCCATAAGCTGCTGGTAGTACGATCGACTGTCGTCACCAATGTCGTCGACAGATGATCCGCGTCGGCGCCGACGCTCTCTCGGAGCTTCGTCATTGCTGTAGCGATTGTGCCCCGTGACGTATCGACCGCGGTTCTCTTCGTACCGGTCGTTCGGACGCGGCCCGCGGCGATCGAGATGCACGCTTCGCTCGATCTCCTGTGCATACACAACCATCATCTTACGCAGCGCAGCACGCTTCGTATCCTCCGACACGCGTAGACGCGGACCCATCTCCTGCTCGTACAGGCGCATCGCCGCGATCGCCATGTATTGTGCGAGTTCCTCGTCTGGCCCACCCGTCGCGGTGCTTATTGTGTCGTCGCTGTCGCCGCGTCCACGCGTATTGCCCCGATAAATTGCACTGTTCGCACCGTCGAGGTCACGCGAGCCGTGCTGGTCATAGGCTTGCCGGCCGATGAAACTGTCGCTGTCTGCCGACCTGTTGCGCCGCTGCTGGCGCCGCCGCCGTTCGTACTCGCGATCTTCCCCATCAGCAAAGCCGTCGCCGCTTCCGCGGTGGTGACTGGTAGCGGCATCGGCCGATTCGGTGTAGTGGCGGACTGAGTCTCCCACGTGGTTCTCGAGCTGTGCCAGCCTCGCGTTGCGCGCGTTAAAGTACTCTTTGGTTCGTCGGCGCAGCGTGCCGTCATCCACTCGATGCTCGCCCGTTTCTCCATCCAAGCTGTGAGTACTGAGACTGGCGTTTTCGCGGTCGGCTTCTTCGCTCTTGTCGCCGCTGCTACGCCGCGCCTCTGCGATGAACCGCCGCAGACTCGCAGGATCGTGACTGGAGATCAATCGATCACGCGGAGGCGCGTCATAAAATCCCCGATCGTCGTCACTGTTTCCACTGTCGAGGCGGTGCGAGCGGTATCCCCACCCATCGTCCGACAGAAAAGACCGCTGGCGATCGTAGATTTGGTCGTGAGATCGGTGTACCGCCTTTGGAGACCGCGGACGACCTGTCGCATCGCTGGGTCGACTGGCTCTGTCCATCGATGCGTCAGACCCCCGATTCGCCGCTGCCGCCGCTGCCATGGCCATTGAATTCGACGCTGACGGCGAGTCGACAGACGACAGAAGTGAGTTTGTGAGCCCTGACGGACGTTCCGCTCGTGCTCTCCGCGCATGGCTCTCATCTATCGGGTTTCCGCGGTGAGGAGGAGGGTGGCGGTGAGACTGGTTGCCGTCGGCACCGCTGCCCCAGTCGGAGCTCATGCGGATCGAATCCATGGAGTCCTTCCTTCCGAGCTCGAATGACTGGCTGAAAGGATTCCGCAGACCTCCACTTACCGCCGTTGACGCGTCACTCGCGGGAGTCGTTCCCATGTCAGCGGCCACAGCACCACGCTGTACGTGACGATCGCCCTTGGATATATGCTGACGCTGACTGCTCCCCGACTTCTCTTCATACTTGAGCTGATACTGGGCTGCCGGGTGATGGGGCGCACGATCGCTGCTACCGCTCGCGTTGCTGTGGAGTGACCGCGATGGGTTGCGCGGGCCTCTCGATGACTTCAAAACCGCTTCCTCGAACTCATGTGCCATGCGTTTAGCCTCCACCATATCGGCGATGCCTGCGGCGTCCTCGTTCGCTGCGTAGTACTCGTTCTCCTCGATCGAGAACTGGTGCGGGTTGGAGATGATAGAGTTTTTATGGTGGCTCGTGTGGTGCTGCTGGTGACTGCTATCGAGCGGGTTTTCTGTCGATGCCGAGGAACCGGGCGACTCGTCATACACTGGTCGGATGCTTTCTTGAACGCGCTTACCCACGGGTGCTCGCGCCCCCGCGTTCTCTGCGTTGTTAGGAGCTGCCCGATTGCTGTCGTCCACCGTCGCTACGGTGTCGTTCGAAGCGTTCGTGCCGTCGCCAAACACGACGTTCTCAGAGCACTGAACGCAGATACGCACCTTCTTCAGCTGACCTGCGCCGCTGTTACCTCCGCCGGCGCCTGCGGTGTTTGCGTTCGTCACTCCATTTCCGCTGCCACTGCCACTGGCCGTGATGAACGCGTTGCTTCCCGTCATGGCGGCACTGTCGATGAGGAAATGGTGTCCGCAGTTGGTGCATACGACGCGCCCGCACTTGCGGCAGCGCCACTTGCGGTGGAAGAGCCCAAACTTGGTTTCGCAGAGCTGGCAGCGCGTCACGCCGTTCTTGGCCGGCAGCTCAAACTCGCCGAGCAGCCGCGGGCCGCGCGCGAGCCGCCGCATCTGGAAGTACGCGTTCACCTGCGCGATGTTCTTAATGCGGCGCTTCATGACGAGTAGCTTGACCCACATGGGCGCGTGGCCCTTGATGTCCAGGTGCAGCGTATGGATCGCGTCGACGTACGTGCCGCCGGAGCTGCCGTTTCCGTTGGACTCGATGAAGATGAACCCCGATCGGTAAAAGCTGCCGCGCACGAGGCCGTGCGACTTGCGCAGCGGCGGGCAGAAGGGCAAGCGGATCGAGTGGATGCTGCGCACCCACCCACGCTTGCGCGACTGCGTGTCAATGAACTCGTCGTGGCTCTCGAGGTAGCAGAAGTCGCGGTTGCGCGCGAGCTTGCTGGGCGACTCGACCGCCGTCCACTTGACGGCTACGTAGTGCTTGGGGTTCTCGGGCGTGGGCGTCGCGAGCGTGAGCAGCGTCTTCTGGTCCAGCAGGTCCTTGCCCACCGTTTGCGCAAAGCCCGCGAGCTTCTCGGCCGTGTCGAGCTTGAAAAAGTCGGCGATCTCGTCCAGCGACGCGTGGATGCGGCACGACCCGCGCAGATACGTCAGCGCTGAGGATGCCGAGGACGAGCTCGAGCCCGCGCCGCCGGGCATCGTCAATCCTGCGGCGCCGCTCGACGCATCCATGCCCTGGTACACCTCGACGCCGTCCTCGGACGCCAAATGCACCCACTGCATCGGTCCGCCGGAGCGCCGCGAGTAGTACACCACCTCCTTGCAGGCGTGCTTGGCCAGGCCCATGAGGTACTTGGCCTCCTTGGGGTTCAGCTGCGGCACCGTGAAGAAGTCCTCCGGCAGCGGCAGCTTCCCGTCCGACGGCGTCGACATGGCCGCCGCCGCCTCGGCCTGGTCCTCGCGCGCGGAGGTGCTCGGCCGCGCGGTGCTCATGCTTCGTGGTGGCCGACGGCCTTTCTCCTAGGTTTCCCTAAATAAGAGACACCGTCGAGAAAGGCAACCACGCGCGTACCGTGAGTTGCTAAGGCGAGAGGGGCGCGCGTGCTTGGTGCTAAAAACCCTGTAACGGCGCGATAAGACGGACTGAACCGATGTCTGACCACAACAGACACGATGCAACCAAGTGACCGAGTTGACTTGAGCGACCGGTGGAGCGTTACACCGCGGTAACTGAAGTGACGGGCGGCTCAGCTGGTTCAGTTGCGCTTCTTAGTTGACGAGACCCGGCGTTTCCTCCTGAAATAATCGCCCGCGCGATAGAGTGCACAGACGAGAGAGCCAGTTGCGCACGCCTTCTCTCGATGGCGACCGGTTCCCACCACCACGGCGCTCGCAGGCAGGCAGACAGGCCCCCTTCCTTCAGCTTCCGCTCGCTACTTGTCGGCGGTTGGCGCTGGGGGATATGCGGCAAAAGCGCGCGAGAACGGCGGGGCGCCCGCGGCGGGTCCTCTCTCACGTCTGTCGCTGTTGATGCGGAAAAGCGGGTTTGGAGGGCGAGAACAACCCGCCGGCGGGCGAGCAGCGACCGTGCGAAAAAGACAAGCAGACTAGAGATCCATCACGAGCTCCACGTACACACGTACACGTACACGCCATCTCGAGCGGTTTATAGCCAATCGTTGCGTGCAACCGCACGAAAATGAACCTATCAGCGGGGGCCGTATTGCTAACCAGGAGTCAGGGGGGACGGAGAGAGAGGGTGGAGAGGGGGGGAAGGACGTAAAACGGGGCAGCTGTACATAAAAACTGCGATCTCCAGAACACTGATGGCTGAAATTGTTGAGGGGTCGACAGCGGACCCTATCCACTTGATTATTCGATTAAATATTATACTGGTTATAACAGTATCATACAAGCTTAATTTGTATGTTAATCAGTATACGAGCACATTCAGAACCATTTGATTATCCATTTATAAAGGAGACCTACTGCGCACTGTCTCTTCCTTGAACATCGGCTGGTATGTCATCGCAGGGGCCACGGCAATGGTGGGGGATGTTCCAAACCTGTGCAACAGCATCTTGCCCACACCAATATGCTATCTAAGAGGTTCAATACGGCTTATTCATCAGCGACCCGATCCATGCATTCCAGACAACCACCACGCACTGATGCAACCAATAGCCTTAGATCAATGCCGAAACAATTTGCACTAAGGGAGGGCTTCATGCACTCTCCCATTGATAATCGTGTGGGTAGTCGGCGCCTCGGAGTATCATTTACGGCTGCTGACCACCTCGGCCAAAGGATCGGGCGGTGGATCTAACGGGCAAAGCGTAGCAATTGAAAACGACACATGGCATTTCCTTGGCGTGGGCTCACACTTTTACAACGCTAGACTACGACGACATTCATGCTTCACTGTAGCTTTGCCTACTGTATCAACCGACCGACTCATCAACCGATCGACCGGTCACTCACACTCACACTCAGACACA